>CALNHX010007681.1:0-70832 GCA_940337035.1 Agriotes lineatus | reverse complement strand
TACAGTGTATGCCAAAAAGTATGTGACATTTTGGAAACTTTTTATTGATTTCTAATCAAAAGTTAATGTTTATAAAAGTTTGTGCATCATGTAAAACCAGTTTTATAAATATATTTTTCAATTGTTTTAGGGTTTGGCTGGAAAAGGATTTAACTAAAGATAGCGACACTAATAAACCCTTTTTAATTTAAAAAATAGTCGAGCAAGTTATTATTGTAATTAAACTTTAAATTCTGATATACTTTTGATAATATATATATTAATAAATATTAAATTTTCTTTGTTTTTTTATAGAAAATCGTACGACACTCATTAATGACCAATAGAAAAATTAGTTCACGAGCCATAACCAAGACAACAAAATTTCTTGGAAATTTTTTGTAGGTAGACATTACTTCTTTTTAGGGTTTGTGTCGTTACGATTTTCTTACCGAATCTGCATTCGAGCATTAATTCATAACCGGGAATTATTTTTTGTCATTCCAACATCGTCCTAATTTGCCCTCGCGTCCCGCTTGGGCAAATTAATACGACGTTGTTGGCACGCACTCAAAAAAATTTCCGGAAAGAATTAATGCTCTTATGAGATTATATGTGAAAATTGTACGGCACTAGTTAACGACCAATAGAAAAATTAGTTCAAGAGCCGTAACCAAGACAACAACAAAATTTCTTGGAAATTATTTGTAGGTACACCTACCTAACTGTGAGGGTTTGTGTCGTTACGATTTTCTTACCAAATTTGCATCGAGCATTAATTCATATCCGGAAATTATTTTTCGTGCATCCAACAACGTCGATGTTGTTGGAACGCACACAAAATAATTTACGGAAAGAATTAATGGTCTTATGAGATTATATGTGAAAATTATTGTTATGATTTTCCCCACTCAGCTTTTACTCTATCCTCTGTTATTCTTAAATACAATTATGCACCTATGGAGAGCATGTACAATATTAGGAAACATTTTTATATTTAAGACACATTAGTGGTTGCATAAATTTTTTTTTTTCGTTTTGAACTAAAAATCTGTAGGCATAGAATTAAACAACGATCGTATCTACGGATAGCAGAGATGGAATAAAAATAAAAATTTATAGTTTTTACTGAAACTGTATATTTAAACATAATCTTTAAGTACAATAATATTTTTCTCATAAGTTTTATGGGTATCAAGTAAGACATCGAAAGAAAACGCATTAAAACGACTTTTCGAAGACATTAAAATGCAAGATTATTAAAGTTGTTAATTTTGAGCATCCTCTATAGCATTTATGCCCAGAGCCACCATTTAAAACAGTTGACGCTAGATCCACATAACTGTATATTTGAATTAGTATTTGACTGCAAAACTTTTATTGTATACAGATTGCGGCAGGCAACTAGGACCATTGCAAAAGCAAGGAGAATATGCATGCGGCCGTCGTGGTGTTTAACAAACGAACAATCAATGTAGAATAGCGGTAAGTAGTTAGGATGATTATTCAAGGTATATATTCAATTTTTTAATTTTTTAAATACAATTACGGCCACATGTAAAGGCCCCTTGCTTTTGCTATGGTCCTAGTTGCCTCCCGCAATCAGTATAATTAGAGGGCATTGAGAAAAATTAAGTTTCGTTTGCCACATATTTTGAGCCACCCTGTATAATTAAAAATATCTTATTAATATGTATGACCAAAGCACAACCCCTATCGCCAATACCATAGACCTGATATCTTAGATATTGTAGTGCGTATAAATTTTTCAAACCCATTAGATCAAACAGTAGTAAGTGAACTAGACTGTTATAATGTGCCAGTGATGTGTCAGTGATCGTTTATGGAGCAGCCATATTACACTCCTAAAGCACCTACGCGCCTAATTAATGAACGAGTTGATTAGGAACTATTTCAGGATATAATGCGTATAAACATTAAATACCTTAATAATTTGACCAATATACAAGAAATTGACTTGGCAACAGAAACTTTGCTGAAACAGATAACTGCAGTCATGAAACTACAATTAGAGCTGCTAGACATAGTACAAGAACCATATGTGTCTACCCCAGCATATTTCATAATAAATAAAAAGTAACGCCGTAACGTCCGGCGTGTTGGGCAAAGAAAGTTAAATGGGAACTAGATAGCTTTCGATTAAACTCTTATAACCAGTATACAGTGTGTCTAAGATAAAGAGCGCCAGTATGGGGATCTCGTTAATAGTAAAAGCTACAAAATTGGTTAAATAGAAAAAAAATGCGCTCTTCAAGCACTAACAAAATGACGCCTAGATATCATTGATATGCAGTTTCGTTTCTGAGTAATCTTGAAAAACTTCTCCTTTTTCTTTCTCTTATGTTAGGCTAGTGGCCTGTTTTCATCCACAAATTAAAAAAAATGAAGTTTTAATCCTTTTTTCTGGCGTTACTATTAAAACTAGAGCTAAGGCAAAACTTCTTTATAACAACTTTTAATCGACTAACGTATCAATTTTTTATCCGACGTTTCATCTCCGAGCAACCACCATCAACTTCATTTTTTAAATACGGTTCCACTCTTCTGATGTCAAACTTTAGCAGGCCTTTTCATGGTAGAGAAAACAATGTTTGTGCATAAAAATGGTTTTAACGCATAGCTAATATTACTAAGGATAATAGTGCATTACAAAATAAGGTTGATGATCTTGAATAATACTCTCGTCGAAATGTAGAACAAAAGGTCTTACATTTATTTAACGATATCATGGGTCTGGAGGTTACTGATAAAGATATCGACCGTTGCCATCGTGTCGGTGCTGTAAATAATAAAAAGTAGAGCAGTGATAGTACAATTTGTTCGGTATAAAACCCCCCTTACTTACTTTTCAAAACAAAAAGGAGTTATAGCTAATAATGCGGTTATTACTGAAGATTTTACTGCTGCCAAAAGTATAAAACCACTATCACGCAATATGGAGTGAGAAATATATGGACACATGACTGAAGAATATTATTTGTGCAGAATAATAGGAAGCAAATTTATATAGGTACTCATAATAATAAAAAATAGTTTAAATACACAATTAAAGTTGCTTTAGTGTAATTTTACAAATATATATGGTTTTGCTTTGCATATGATATATGAATTCGCTCTTTATTGTTCTGTTATAGCTATAAATTAAATTTCAAGTTAAAATATAAGATGATTTAATCACCTAAAACAGTTATTTAATTTTTTGGGGATTTTTTTCGACTTGCTCTTGTTTCTTAAATTAATTAATTAATTGAGTTTGATCATATACCTGAACCCTTAAAAAGGTACTGTGTATTTTTGTTAATTCTAAACAGTTTTAATGTGCTGTGAAGTGGTCATTTAGTTGACAAGTTGACAAATTAAGCAAGAATTCGAGTATTTGCTACTATCATTAAGTCGTTTACTTTGTCGCCGATTTTATCATTTGTAATCTGTTTAAAACAGTATTAAGTAAGAATACTAGCCCTTTTGTTTTGTGTAGTTTTTGTCAAATATTTCCATGCATATTTTCCAGTTAATATACTTAATTTTAAATTAGTCTGACTTTTTCATTTCAGTTAGGATGTTGCAAGTGATTTTCTATTTTATATGTTTTATATAAAGCGGTTTAGCAGCTGTAAGGAATTAAAGAAAGGTAGGTTTACCGAAACTGTATGCTGACCGCGGCATCGAGCACTGAAGACAAATTGAAAGGATCGTTTACCATTTCCACTTTTAATAAACTTTTCTATATTTACCGATTTAGAAAGCGGTGGCGCCTAAAGCAATTAACAGTTTCATTCAGATTAACAGGTCGTTACCCTAATAAATAGTATCGTAATGAACCTCACCCTCCCACTGAATATAGCTTGCAAACTTTGTTACAGTACATCGTAACGTAGTTAAGACGTACGATCCTTGTATTTTCCCAATTTATGTTGTAAATGTTGTTTCATGGTGTAACAAGCTGATCTTCAAATGTCGTTTTATAGATTTGCGACTGTAATACAGCTAACATATTAGATGAATTGATATACTAAAGCACATATCTCTCAGAAACAGACGGTTGTATACTATAATAATTTCATTGTTTAAAATTTTAAGAGATCTAACTTGTACTCCTGCATTGCTATCAAGATTTTGTTTTCGAGTTCCGTGCGTTAATACGCGCAATCAAGAAATATTTACATTTAAAAATCCTAAAACAAATTATCATTTTAATAGTCCTGTTATACTAACGTGTCAATTATATAATTCTTATTTTAGTGACATTGATTTGTTTAATTTAAGTTTGAATAAATTTAAGACCATTGTATCGACTCGCCTCTCGGCTATTACTATTTGATTTTGCTACTTGTATTTTACATTTATTCTGTAATTGGTATTTTTACCTGTTGAATAAAGATTATTATTATTATTATTATGAAAACATACCCCTTACTGCGACAGTGCAGCATTAAAAACGGCTTTTAGCGCAGCAATTTTTTAATGCTGCGATGCCGGAAAAGCCATCTTAATGCGTCATAGACAAATTGTCTTATAGAAATTAGCATCTTATTGCAGCAACTTCCAGAAGTGAAAACAGCGCCACTTTTACATTAGCACGAGATGGCGGTGCAATGCGCTTCGGGAAGACGGCAAGTTTCAACTAAATATGACAGTGGCGCTGATTTCAGATCCAAAAATTAGGAGTCATTAAACATAACTCCGCGTGCAAGGCAGAGGGCAAGATGGTGCCATACGAGTATTCGACACTCAGTTGTGGTTAGCTTCTAGAATGTAGAAGCACGCTTTTAAAACTATGAATTCGTATTATGTGTATCGCCATTTTAACGCACAATTAATAAGACGTAGTACAGCGTGATTACTAAAAAGTGGGGAAAGAGCGGGAAATTTTGAATTAAATCCTAGTAATATTTTGCTTTCATGTTTCTCGCTGGTGTATCACCCCAACTTTCTGGTTATATGTTTTGATAGATATGTTTTTTGGGTTAGAATATTGAATAATTTTATTTCATTTTTCTTACAGCATTTGTAATACGATGGTTTTTAGGAAAGAGCATGATGCCTTTAACTTAATGGCTCATTATTGTTACTGCTCATTTGCTGCAAATTATTACTTATAAAGCTATACATTTTTGGAATTATTTAGCCACCACTGGTACAATCAATTCTAGTGATAGATCTTACCAGTAATTTTTAAAACCTATTCGTATAATATGTTGCCTACAATACAATCCCCAGGAAATTACGCTCACACTGTGCTACATACTTTCTAACAATCTGTGAATTATCATGGCATCATTATTTATGAATCATGTCATGTGACGCTTTGACATTGTCAAGTAACCACATAACCCCAAACTGCGTAGAGTTTACTTGCTAGATAAGCATGTTTTTAAGCACTCGCAGCGTCGCAGCTCCAGTGCATCTGATGAGATAATTGAACGGAAAATGTTTTTATCGGTTGCAGGATATTAATCCCTGGTTTACATATACAAAAGTAGGCTGGTAACTAAATCATAACTGATCTGTACTGTAATAGTCCATTACCGTACATGGCAACCATAACCATATAGCAACCGATAAACTATTGAACAAATCGCGGATGTTATGAATCATAACAGCCTCAGATGTTTTAAAATCCTCGCTCTGCGAGCTCGGATTTCAATACAACATCTGCGGCAGTTATGATACTCATAACATTCCTAAATATGTTAATAGCTATTATCGTTGTCGTTTAAACAAACGGTAACAAATTTGCTATACGAAATCATAGATATGATTCGGTTACCTACAAAAAGGCGAGTGTGTAACTACGTAATAGTTATTTACTATACAAGTGGGATAACAGCATCATTAATATACGTGTGTGTAAGTTACAAACGAGTGCGTAGCACGAGTTATGTAAGCACACAAGTATTAATGATGCGTTATCACACATGTATTGTACAAAATTTTATCTACGACTGCCTAAAATTGAGAAAAGTGCGTCAGATCTGTCATTTTCAAAAATATTTTAGTAGGCAAATGTCATTATGTCATTCATTTGACACTATTTCAGTTACGTAATGAAGTCATTACACAACTCAGTTGCGTAATGAAACCATTACATAACTGAGTGGTGTAATGAGCTTCATTACCTAACTGAAATAGTGTCAAATGAGTGACGTAATGCGTTACGTGTCCCACTGGAGTAGATAAAAATTATTTAATATTTAAAGCAAGTAAAAATATGTATTTGCTTGTTTTAAAGTATGATTGCAGAACCGCAATTTCTACAAATGTTTACGAAATATGAAAATTGCTTTGATATGATGACACGTTAATTGTACACATTTCTCGATATTTTGGGGTGATGGAGCATAAATGCTGGGCTTAAAAACATTTGCAGGTAGATTTTCGTCAGAGGAAAAGATTGATACCGCAGTTCACAATTGTATTGAAGGAGTTCGTAAAGAAGTTGATTGGCAACTTATAAGCAGTAAGAGAAAGGAATAGTCCTGTGCTGAAGGGAATTACTTTGAGCACATTTAAAATAAAACCCAAAAAAAATAGAAACCGTTTTCGATAGGTATTTTAAATAAATTTAGCTTGACCTTCGTATTAACTAAATCAATCATAAAAATGTATACAATAATCAGATATCATAACATAGCTAAATCTGTAAATTGTCCAGCAAATAAAAAATCTTTAAGGCAACATTTAACGAAGAATATTACGTTTTTAAATCAATAAAATGGTAAAATAAATGATGGTTTCTGTTATTTTTATATATTGATATGTATGAAGACATTATGGTCTGCAATATAACAAATTGTGTGATTATTATCGATTATTAATCATAGCTGGAGTTGTATTCAGTGCGAAGTTAAGGTTATATACAAAACGATAAGAATCAGTATAAGTAAATTGTGAAATTATAAACAAATTTATGTTATCATATAATATGTCCAGTCATCACAGTACTTACATAAAAGTATGAAGCAAAGGTAGGTAAATTACGATTCGATTTATTATATATGCACCGTTTACTACATATGTGATATTAAATACTAGTAACAATAGGTCCTGTAGGTAATGTTTCAGTTTATAATTATTTCACACTGATTTTAAATTTTTAAATAACATAGTTCTTCCTCCTTTCAATGTTAATTTGTATTTTGCGTAATTCAACAGATCATTCCAAGTGAAATTTTTATTTATAGACTGCAGTGCGAACATTTTAACTTACAAATTTTTCTTAGATATACAGAGCGAAGAGAGATATTAATATGCACAAAAAACAGGAGTTTTACATTATCTAGAGGCCACCATACTTCGACATTGAACTATGCTCCTATGCAAAAATGCCTCTTAATGCAGCAATTAAACCAGCACCAGCACCTTTTTGTGAGATCTGACAACCTGACATGTATATAGTTTTGATTTGTCAAGGTTTATAACGGTGCCTAGGAATTCTATTTGCGATTATAGCAGCAGACCGCCAGAAGAAAAACTCTGCATATGTTTTTAAAAGGATCTATTTTGACAAATACCAACATAAAAGACGATAAAACCTTTCACATGCTGCTCCGTTTCTCTATTGAACGCAAAAGTGGCGCTGTTTTCACTTCTGAAAATTGCGGCAATAAGATGCCAATTTCTATAAGACAATATGTCTATGATGCATCTAGAGGGCTCTTCGGGCAGCGCAGCGCTGCAATAAAAAAATGCTGCGCTAAGAGGCGCTCCTAATGGAGACTATTATAAACTTAAAATGTGATTATATAATTTGGTTTTAATTAGTAAGTAGTAAGTAGGTATTGCACTAAGGACAAATTCAGTTTATAATAGCCAGAACTACAATTTAAAATAATTACGGTGTCAACCAGTCAACATGAAACCTAACCTCATTGCAAAATAATAACCAGAAGTTCCTATCAATCTAGTGAGAATACTTGCAGTCATTGGTTTCCCTAGATTACATTACCATATGCAATAAAATGAAGTGTGGTCACCACACGACTTGCTTTTACTGCCTGTAAAAATTTCAATTTGCGATTTATCATTAAGTATACTAACAAAAAACTTTTTTGACAAAAGTTCTAGATCATTACGTAATATACAACAGATTTAAACATTTTTATTCCCCTACGTTTTGGAGAAACTTTTGTGTTTGAACTAAATATAATTACACAATATATCATCTTGTTCTATGAAATTTAATGTTTAGCAAACAACTATAACATTTTCTGGGAAAACTGAAAACCACAAGTGTAAAATATCACTTCCGATTACAGGATTTTAAGCAAAAATGATTGGGATCTCCAAATTTATATTAAAAACAAAGATATAAATTTTGAAGCCGATCTATTAAACCATATGGGCTGTAGAGAGGTCACAGACAGACTGACAGACTCCCAAAACTACAGGCTTACAAACTGCCAGACAGACAACACTTCGAAAACCACTTTTTCTGAGCGAGACAGGAAAACTGATATTTCATATGACCATTGAATACGTGACTAAAAAGCATTTTAGGGTCATTGTAACTATTATAGCTATTTATTTATCAAGTACATAATGTAGGATTTTCTTGGACGAGTATTAAATATGAATTCCTTTTTATTATTTTTAAATTTTTCAGTTAATATAATCTTCTTTCCCGATTTGAATAAAATTATATTTATTTTGAAAATTACTATAGGACATTGTCAGGCTGCCGTTTTACTTTACTCTACGGACTAAAGTGGCACTTTATGGACGCTAAATAATACTATAATAAAGTGTTTATGGAACAGTCGAACATAATACATAAAGCATAGTTATGTTAAAACGCTCAAAAAAATGTTTTTCCACCCATAATTACAGTACTTCCTGCGCTGCTGCGTTTAGGTATCTATGCCCAATATAAATGAAAGAAAATACATTTACATTATATTTGATGAGATTACAAACATCTTGCCATTTAGTACTTAAATTTATACATTCATTTCCACTTTCACGCTCCTTGTAGTTATTCAATATCTCCACTACGTTATTTATGAAATAACATATAGAAACTCTAAAGATGTTTGGTTTAAAAATTATAAGAAATTATTTCTGAACTTATTAATTCGATCGTATTCCTTTACTAATTGTTTTAGAAACACCAAGAATATTATTACAAAACAGTATATAAATCTCGCTTTCGGGAAACTGTCAGCATCTTTATTTATTTTTAACAGTTTTTTTAACCGACAAACATTATATGTAGGTACTTAAAAGTAATTTTACACACAGCCATACAATTTGTCGAAATTGTTTCTATGTTTTAAAAATAACCGAGTGCACCTGCGTGCCTATCAACTAAGTTAATTTTTAGTTTTTTCCTGCGTTTGCGCTTAGCAGCTGAGTGCAGATAAATATAGAATCGGAGGACACGGTGAGACGGTGACGCAACGGTTTGGTGTGAATTAGCTGGATGTTACATATAACATTAATTAAGAACGATTTTCCATATATACTTTTAAGTATTACAATGTAACTATGTTATACCAAAGAATATAGATAGGGGAAGAAGGACAGCCTATGGGTTATTAGCGTATTGTTTAAAAGCTCCTCAGTTCTTGCCTGGCCCTCAAGTAGCCGCCGCCAGTACTAATGAACTTGTTCAGGGCTACGGTCGGAAACGCATTTACAGATTCCTGTCGCATTTTTCCCAAGAACGCGTCTCAGCGTTGCCAGATTGCAAGGAAGTTACAGAGTTATGATTTTAACAGCTATTTGTATAAGAGCGAAATTGGCAATTTGATTTTGCGCTCAAAATATACACAAGATTTTATACAGAGTGGGGTCATTTTCGAGGTGCTACCATTGGCATCTCGGAAACGGTATGAGATACAACTTCGGTCAAATGGGGAAAAAGGTGCACATTTATGAGGCCAATTTATTGAAGCTTCTGTTTTTCCGAAAAAAACGCATAGCCTACTTGTTATAATCGAAAAACTGAAACTGGTCGATTTTTTCAACCATGCATAACTTTTTTATTATTTCATATAATTTCAATTTTCAAAAAAGAGCTTATAGGGAATTGTATGCTCTACAGAATAGGCCTACCTTAATATTTTTCTGAATCGTAATTTTCGAGGTACAGCCCAAACTTACATTTTTTTAAATGGAATGGATATCAAAATTTTGCATCATTGGAAAGCTAGTTTTTCCCCTTTTCATTCATGTACGATTTCACATACTTATTTTCACAAACTTTTAAAATATTTCATAAAACACTTTTTAATCTAGTGTGCCTTGACTGTGTTAGTTGTAAAAACAAATGAATAGTGTGCTCTGGTTGCTATGTAACAAAACAAAAGACAATTTACAGTGAAAACTTTCTAAAAATACTGCAATAAGAAATAATAAGCTACTAACTACTCAAAATTTAATCATATGCTCAAAATTATAGTTATTATTAGTGACTTTTATTTGATACTTTTTCCACAAATATTAAAGTTTGGCAAATGTTTTACGTTTTATGAAAATAGGTTTTTCGGTCAGTTCTATCGTAAATAAGTCAATAGTCAATTGGTCGTTACCTACTTTCGATTAATTCTTTATTAGCATCGATCCTTACTGATGTGCTTTCCTGATAAGACGTGTCCCATTCCGTAGGCTAATTAACAGGACAACTTATAAGAATTTCTTCTGGAAATTCACATTCAGTTGTGCTGAAGTTTGTTTTCAGTGTTGTCGTACTCTTTTGACGTTTCCTTTTCCGAAATTGATCACTAGAACGCTTAATCTTAATCATGGTTAATTCGTGCGTATATTTTGAATGTAAACAGAATCGCAGAACCGATTGCGATTTAAGCTTTTTTCGTTTTCCTATAGAAAAAGAAAGGGTGATCAATTTTCACTTCTTTAGGCGTTTTTATTCAATAACACGAAATGAGCAAAAGTTGGCAGTTTCATAAAATACAGAAAAATTATTGACGTTTTGAATTCTCTGATAAATTGTGTAGAAATATGTAGGCAAAACAATGAGCTTGTAAAGCATTTTAATGGAGCCTACAGCATGAAAATCTTTTCTGTTATTAGTATGTTTTATTTTTAAAAAGCATATTCCAACAGGCCATGTTAGAAATGCCAACACCTACCAAAGCAAGAAAGTAGTTCTGCTGTGCTACATCAAAAAATTGAAAAACTGCGAAGACAAGTGGGGGCAAAAAATTCACAAATTTACCGTATGAAGAAGCAATGTGCACGAAAGGGGGCTAATTTAGATGCATTGGGCTTGAAACCAAAAACCGTTCGCGTCTTTGTAAATATGCAACTTTCTCACAAATCTAAACAACCTTGGACAGAAGCTGAAAAAGAATTGACCTTAAATATGTACCACAAATCTCCCGCCCTCTACTTTTTTATGAGAGAAAAATTAAAATTTACTATGCCCTCCAAATCTACAATAGTTTCATGGTTAAGGTTAAACTAATGAAAAAACTGACTGTTAAAGTTAACAGCATGACCGATGATGAAAAAAAGTGTGTCGTATTACTTGGCGAAATGCATTTAAAGAAAGGTCTAGAATATAATCCACGCCAAGATATGATTGAAGGTTTCGAAGATTTAGGACATCTTGGACCGAAAAGCAAAATCGCTAGTCATGCACTAGTGTTTATGGCAAGAGGACTTATTCACAAATGGAAGATTTCTGTCAGCTTTTATGTTTCTTCAGGTACCATTAAACATGGAGAGCTATCTTCCCTCATTATTAAAAACATCGAAGAGTTACAAAGAATAGGACTTAAAGTGCGTGCTGTTACTAGCTGCTACAAATAGAGCTGCATTTTTAAATCTAGGAGTGACTGCAGAATAGCCGTATTTTTTGTCGGCGACGCAAAAATTTTTGCAATATATGACGTACCGCACTTGATAAAAAGCGTACGGAATAATCTCCTATCAAAGGATTTTTACGTGGAGGGCAAGAAAGTTTCTTGGAAAGATATCGAAGAGGCATACAAAATAGATAAATCTTCTTGTACTGTTCGAGCAGCTGTAAAAATCACGGATTCCCACATCTACCCCAATACTTTCCAGCGAATGAGGGTTAAATTTGCAACGCAAGTGTTTTCCAACACCATGAGTGCTACGATAAGAACTGCTGTTGGAACGGGCGAGTTAAAAAGCACCAGCGCTCTGGATACTGCAAAATTCGTACAGAAAATTAACTATTTATTTGATTGCTTAAACAGTCGAATGCTGAAAGACCGTAACCCATATGCATGTGCTCTATCCGTCAACGTACCGCGTACTGAAAATAATTTGAAAGAGTATTAAGACTTGGCAAACATATACATCTAATAACAAGGTGAACCAAGGTGTTTATTGTTTTAAGGGACTTATTTTAACCATGCAGTCAGTTATGGAGCTATGGGAAGACTTAAAACAAGAAGGGTATCGTTTCCTCCTGACCAGCAGACTAAACCAAGATCCTCTAGAAAATTTTTTCGCGGTCCTGAGGTATAGGGGAGGCAATTCTTCGAACCCCACAGTAAAATCTTACCGCCAAGCACTACAGTTCAACATGCTGGTTAAATTGCAGCATCCTACAGAGAGCTCCAACTGCGAAGTTGATGAAGATGCTGTTGTCAACATGGCGAATGTTGAAGTGCCAGAAAAAGACGGCATGGGATATGTTGAGGACATACCATAATATATACAGTTGCTGAACAAACTGAATTAGCAGAAGATGGTGACCTCAGTTTACTCAGTGAGGTAATAGAAGTTTCAACACAACCAAATCAAGAAGCCACATTAGAATCTTGTGCGACGGTATATGTAGCTGGTTATGTCATTCATAAAACGCTTTTACGTTTTAATTGTGATCAGTGTCAAAATATGTGCAGCCGTGACTCTGTAGTGCATCATAATGAACTGTTTTTACAGCAAAAAGACTATGGTGCGGGCGACTGTGTTATTTACCTAAAAAAACCTTCAAGTATTTTAATAAAAATAGTTACAATGTTACTTAAACATTTTGAATATTATTTTAAAAATAGTAAGTCGTGTGTAAGTTTTAAGAAAACATTATTAGCATATAGTGTAAATAAAGTGAAAATTTTAGTACCAGGGTGGCTTAACGAGCAAGACACATGTTACTCTCATAAACTGTTTTTAATTAATCATTTAATTAAGTGCAAGCTCCATAAAACGTTGAAATGGCTATCGCAAGATTTAAGGACTACAAACCAGTGTGGTACACGCAACAAAAAAATACAACATGTAAGTAATGTTTAAAGCTTAAAAAATGTACGTTTATATCCTTACAGATATAGTTGTGTACTTCCTATTCTTTGTAACTTTGTATATTATATTGTTTTATTGTACGTAATATTTACACCTTAAAATTCTCATTTATTTAATAGATCATTGAAATTGGCAAGAGTAAGAAATGTATAACATCTTTATTTCAAATATTTTAATTTAAACTGGCGTTAATGGATCTGACTCAAATTTCCTATAATCTGCATTTAAAAAAACCCGTAAAAGGTTGCGGCAAATTGGGGTTCAATCCCTAACAATAGGTACCTAACTCTTTATTAACAAATTATTATTTATATCGCCCAAAAATTGTGTCAAATGCAAGTAATAATAATTTATTTAAAAATAGCTATTTGGCATAATTTTTGAGCAACTTAAGTATAATAATAATAATAATAAATGTCGTTTATTGAGCAAAAATAAATAAAATTGTTATTTTGCAATATACTTGAATTATGAATACATAAGTTGCTCAAAGGGGCGAAGTTCAGGCGTGCTAATCGAATTAGCATACTGTTCTACCACTTAACCCCAAGGTAAATAAAGAAAACAGATAATTTATAAAAAAAAAGGTATATTGTTGGGTATTGAACCCCAACCCTCGATTAGTTTGCAGCTCCTTAATCACATAAGTTCTTTTTGGTTTCTACTCTAATTTACGTTTAAAGTGCAGTAATTTAAACTAGAGTATAAATTATTAAATAATTGTGAGTTTTCTGTGAAAACCGCCCCGATTCATTTTTTTTTAATAACAGATTGTACAGAACTTGGGTCAGATCCCTAATCACCAAATAAAATTTTTGAATACATTTCTGAAAGATAATTTAATGTCGATAATAAATGTTGGAATAATATTGTCTTATTCTTTGCTGAGACTATACATAGAGATCGCCAACTTAAATGTGCCTAAATAGACATTTTTTAATGCATCAAGTAAATGAGATATTCAAGGCGTACTGTTTTAGTAGCCGTACTCTATACGTATCAACTTCACAAGATACAATATTATTTTTGTTTTTATTTGCTTTTTAAACATCACTGTAAACTATATTAATAGTCAACATTACTTGAACAATAATTTCCTCTCGTATTAAAATTTTTAAATAAAATCCGTATATTGTTTATTAATTTTTTTTTCATTATTTGTACATCGCTAATTCTATATTTATTATAGAATTTTGTGAGAATAAAGTGGGGACAATCCGTGTTCCGTATAATCTTGTGCTCATCGGTGAACTTTTTGTTGAAATTATATTAGAAACCTCTTATGTAATTTTTATAGGTACCTAGCTACCTATTAAATGTTTAAAAGTGTTGCATGTGAAACTTATAAAACCTTTATTTTACTTCGTACGAGTTCATCCGATTGACAACAAATGTTTTAAATAATAACAAAACAAACCAAAGAATATACACATATATTTAATTTCTTTGTAACAAACTTAACTTAGATGTAAGCAGAATCAAACAAACTACTTAAATATTCTTTGGCAGAATACAAGTTTATTTCGGGTAGGTACAACCATTGTAAAACTATTGGAATTGTAGAGAGAAAGTTCTTGCAACACTGTTATAGCTCAAGAATGCTAATGACGCATTTACCTGCTGAATGCCACTGATAAGGTAATCACTTTGACGCTAAGAGCTTCCAGCGGCATTTTCGAACAAAAAATGATATATTTAACGAAGTAAATAGTTATGCAACCCAAATCACAGCATATACTGTATAGCCCATAAGGCTGTCCTTCTTCCCCTATCTATATTCTTTGGTTATACTAAAATTACATTGACTTTTATTTTTATTTGTCGTTGTTTTATTCCTGACGACAGTCTCCAGAAATATCAGGAGATTGTAACAATAATGGAAAGAGAAGTACAAGAAATTAGAAGACTATGATGGAATGGAGAGGAAAACCAGAGGAACAGACCAATATTAATAGAAATAGCAACATTGAATAAGAAACAGGAGATAATGAAGGCCACATGAAACCTAAAAGGGAGAAACATCTGGATCAATAAAGACTACCCAAAGCAAATCCTCGAAGAAAGAAAAAACATAATAAAATACATGAGAGAGGTAAAAAGCAAGAGATACACTGCAAATCTCCGAAACAATAAGTTAATAATCAACAATGAAGCGTACACACTGGAGCAATAAGAAAGAACGGGAGAAGTAGAGAAAGCAATTGGGGAAGAGGCAGTAAGAAGCCACGAGACAGGCAAGAAAGAGGATTATATGGACAAACATCAGAAAATCAGAAAGCTAAGTGAAGGATCACCTCTAAACATAGGAGATGAATAAATAAGAAAACACATGAGACCAATCACTTATACTGGAAGACGAACAAAAAACTAGTTAAAAAAAGAACATGACTGTCAATAAAATTTTATTTTTGTATCAAATTTTTAAATAATTTAATAACAAACGGACCAAATAACAATTTAAAATCAATTAGAATTTTGAATAGATATGTTGTAACAAATACTTCCAATTAACACTTTTGTGTATTTGGAAAAATAAGGGTATTCACTTTCGAACCTCCCTCGTATATGAAGTAGGATATTTAAATTTTTGCAAATGCATTTTTAATTTGAGAAGCTGAGGTTTTAATGGACAATAAAATGTTCTGATAAATTTATGTATGAAGGACAATACATATAATATTATAAGCAACAATCAAACGTGATTAATTCTGTCAATCAAACGGTGGTATTGTAACAACTCAAAAAGTTTGTTTAATCACTTATATTCTAAATGGCAGATGCCTTCAACTAGAAAAGAAATATTAAAAATTGTGAATTGTTACTATAAAGCAGTGAAAATGAATAAATCGATCCCATGCGACATATGTCACTGAAATGGGAAAAAATCCTCTATCTCATAATGCCACAGCTAACTATGTGTTCCATATAAAAAATACAACTTTATGTTATAATCCGAATTTAGAAACTCTTTTGGACAACACACTAGGCCACTGAATTATTATCAAAAATAAATAACATTTTTTCTATAGCACATGTTAAAGTGTGCTTTTATCAACTCAAAACAAAAAGTCAAGTTTTACTTTAACAGCAAGGGTAGATAAAGTAGCACTTTAACATCAAGGATAGATAAAGTAATTTAATTTTCTAACTTTTGTTTAAATTAAATATGACAGCTTCGCATTATCGTAGCAACCCAATCTAGCTACTGACATTTTGAAATGTCATTGACTGTTTTTATAATCTTTTGAAATTGTTAAAGTTCTTGCTATAGAAAAAAATATTGTATTATACACGACGATAAAGTTATTTCTATCCACTCTTGAATCATTAACGTCTCGACTTCGTCTCGACGTTAAACGATTCACTCGTGGATAAAATTTAACTTTATCGTCTTGTATAATAAATTACTATAATACTACTTGCGGGAACTTGAAAATGTTGCTATCTCACCCTAAAAGTTTAATTTATTAGTATTTATTTTAGATACACATTTTTCCTACTTTCTGTGGCGCCTGGGCGATATGACCAATCAAAATTGAGCGTTGTGACCAAAATCAAACGTGGGCGTTATGACCAAGTTGGGCGTTGTGACCAGAATCAAAAGTGGGCGTTGTGACCAGAATCAAAGTTAGGCGTTGTGACCAAGTTGGGCGTTGTAACCAAAATCAAAATTGGGCGTTGTGACCAAGTTGGGCGTTGTGACCAAGTTGGGCGTTCTGGCCAAAATCGAAATTGGGCGTGGCGTTGTGACCAAGTTGGGCGTTCTGACCAAAATCGAAATTGGGCGTTGTGACCAAGTTGGGCGTTGTGGCCAAAATCAAAGTTGGGCGTTATGCGCAAAAAGGTGGTTTTAGTGGCGTCGATAGCTCTCTCCTACAACAGGCGTCGGTGTTGGGCGTTGTGACCAGAATCGAAGTTGGGCGTTATGGCCAAATTCTGAGTTGGGGTTTGTGACCAGTGGGCGTTGTGTCCAGGCCCCGAGTGAGCTAGAGACGCCCCTGCATACTAATGTCCGTAATATCAATGTAAGGAGTAAGGGCCTGCTTACACCGCCGTATCACAGAACTGCCAGTTATACACCATCCTTCTCGTATAACGTTGCTCAGTTGTATAACTCTTTACAGCTACATTTCAAACGCCGCTCTCCTACTAAATTTAAGGAAAAGATTCATATTTTTCTTATTAAAAAAATAGTTTTTTTCTACTATTTCTTAAGTAAATATTTTAATATTGATAGACATAAATGCCTTCATTGCTGTGCATCTGGGTAACTGTAACCAGCAAATGAATATGTATGTTAGTGAAAGAACAGCAATACATAATCTTGCTGAACTACGCTGTTTGTTGCTTATTCTCGTCCTTTAATATGTACGTAGATATAAATAGAATAATACTTTGCAACAATAACGACAATTATTATTATTATTATTTACCACGCGTTATGGTTTAATTACGTTTCGAGTATTTTTTTAACATCACCATGTAATTTTTGGATACGAATAGTCTCGTAAAGCATTTCATACGCTGTTTCAATGTTTGTAATTTACAGAAAGAAGTAATGGACCGCACTAGATGTTTTTAATTCAAAATAATCACGATGGTCTCGGAATAAAACTATTTTTCAATTGAATTGATTAATTTATTTATTGGTTTTTCTTTTACTTACAAGTAATAAATAAAATTAGAAATAAAATATACGGTACCCCCCACCCAAGAAAAGCGGCCTTCAGTGCTTTCCAAAAATACTTCGATACTCAGCATCACGCCTTTTCGCTAATACAATGAAATGCTATGAACCAGTTATTTATCCAAAAAAAAAACAAAAAAAATTTTTTTTTGCCGACGACCATAGCTCAAAAGTTTATGTTGCCTTCATTTTCGGAGGACCTATCGTATGAAAACGATCCAAGACTTCAGGAAGGTTCCTGGTGACCGGAATCGTGTACACATACGAACATACATCCCCCGCACAGCACGTTTAGGCACCCCCCAATACGGGGGGATTGATCTAGTGGGCTGGGATCTTCACCAAAAGATCCGCACCGCCGAGACGAAGATTTTATATAGTGGGTTCATTAGTGGGTTGGCTCGAATTTTAGAGATATTTGACTCAGAGTGGTTTTCGATATGAGGGAATTTCAATACTTCGTACACTTCGTGTCGAAGTAAAACATCCAGTGTGGTTTATTACTTTTTTCTACAACCGTCAAAAAAACGTGACATTTATGCATCGCTATAGATACGCGAAGTTTAACTTTTTTTAACACGTGAAAAAGTGATATTTCTTTATGGCTAGCAGTGAAAAAACGGTTTTGGAACACCATTTCCTTAGTTACAACACATATAAAACGTTACGTACATAATAATATTACTCTACTTATTTGCTATATACGTATGATTTTGTTGCAGAGAATCTTTTATTCTTTTTTTGACGGCTGTAGAAAAAACGTTGTTTGTATTTCGTGGCAAAATTCGTGTTTTTATGGCGCGTTTGAATGACTTTTCTGCCTCGACCTAACGGTCTCGGCGAAAATTGACATTCTCACGCGCCATAAAAAAACACTCATTTCGCGCACTTAATACAAAAATTACTATTTTCTTTAAATTATAAAGCTGAAACAACGTAAGAAATGCCCTGCGAAACAGGTCCGTATGGTATATTGTTGAATTCAGAATAAAAAGGCTTCTACAATATGTTATCAGAAAATACGACCGTATTTATAAAAACATCTGTAAAGTGATTTACTCAGAACTTCCCCCGCAAGTGGACGTTGTTGCATTAATAATTGCAAATACCAAAGAAAACTAAAGATTAAAATATCTTCACGTGTCTAATAATACTACGGCAATAGAAGGAAACACTTGGTAATGCAAATTATATCAATTTTCAAATAAAAAAGTGTTGCCGGCGGTCGAATTCGAACGGCAGGCACATCCCCCGTTCCCGTTCTCTACATGTACCACCGAGCACTCCTCCCGTCCATGCGTCGCAGCTGCCTTAAATGAAACTCATTTTTCATTTACTACTTTTTCTGCTTTACAGCGTTTACGTTGGATCTGTTGGATCCCATTTTTATCAAGGGTAAATCTTGAACCCTCTCCAAATTGTTATTTTTACCTATTTTTCAATTAAAGCAAAAATATACAAAATTTTATGTTTTGAAGGTGCTCACTCATATATTTTTCTGAAATTTTTTCAGGTACATGCCAGGTAGATATACCAGGTGCTACCTTGCGCGACGCACCATGGGAATTTGAATAGTAAATTTTTTATGTTTAATTATTTGTTTCCCTAATTATTTTAGAGCTAAAGTGTAACTACATTAGTAGTAGAGATAGGCTGGTTCTGGATATTGCGCAACATGTTCTGGATATTGGGCAACATCAGCCCCGGGGGGCAAAGCCCCAGCCGCCATATTGTGGGGCCCCCTTGAGCAAGTTAGAGGGCGGAGGAATGATAAGGTCACATTAACCTCGAGGGACAGAGCCCAGCCGCTGGGCTTCCATGCGCAACATCAACCGCGGGGGCAGATCCCTAGCCGCCGGACCCCCTATGCTCAAGTTAAAGGGGGGGTTCACATCAGGTTTTTTTGTATATTTAAATAGAATAACAAGTACTTTATACGGAAATATCAGTAGACAAAACAAAGAGCCTAATAATTGCCAAACAGCCAACAAGATGCAAATTAGAAATAAACAACAAAATAATTGAACAAGTAAGTAAATTTCAATATTTGGGAGTGCAAATATCGGCTTATAGAGATACAAAACAAGAAACACTTATCCAATGCATAAAAACGCAACAAATATCTGGTTGTCTCAGAGATATTATTTGGAACAACAAATACTTGAATATCGAGAGTAAAGTAAACATATATAAAACAGTGGTACGCCCAGTAATGACATACGCAATAGAAACGTGAGCAGAAACGAAAAAGACCAAACAGATGACAAGAGCAACAGAGATGAAAACATTGAGATCTATTCTTGGAGTAACATTACACGATAGGATACAAAGCACAGAAATAAGAAACAGATGCGGTATAGAAGATGTGGTGAAATGGGTAAGAGCGAGACGCAGAGGGTGGAACGAACACATTACACGAATGGACGATACAAGAATAGTTAAGATCTGCAGAGACAATAAGCCACCAGGAAGAAGACAACCGGGCTGGCCGCAACAAAGATGGATCCAAAGTTGGGTATCATCTTCAATGGAATCACCACCTAATCCTTGAAAATAAAAACAGGACTTCGTCCTATAAATAAAGAAGAAGAACAAGTACTTAATAAAATGCAAATTTAAGGCTAATTTGTCGTTTGTCATTTAACCCTTATCTCTTTGCACGGGGAGGGAGGGGGTGGTTGAGCGGGGCAGAGTCGTAGTCGCCATATTGTGGGGACTACATGGGGGTTGGTAATTTCACAGTAGCAAATATGAAAAATGTTAAATAGAGGTAGTTTCAAATATTGAGGGTAGCGCTTTGAAACCAATGTATTATAAACGATGCAAGTGAATCCAGACTAGCGGGGGTTGGAGCGGATTTTTTTTTCTTATTTTTGCTTTATCTCGCTCCCTTTTCGAGATTTAACGCCTTTTTGGATTTAAAAGTGTGTACTTAGAACATTTTCATTAATGTCGCTATTTTTGTGGTAAAATAAGCCGATGTAGCCCATCGTGTCTGCGTATAAGAAGGGTGGTTTTAGAATTTTATATTTCAAGGTTAGGGTTAGTCGAGGGGGTGGCAGTCGGCTTGGAAACTGTCTTTTTTCCCCGAGTGCATGCTCATCCGTTTATTTGATTATTTAGGTAGGTTTGTTAAACCTTTCTATTTTAACATAAAACATACCAAGTGTTTCGCAAAGAGCCAACATTTGGTCTTAAACAGTTATTACGGATGAAATTAGCACTGAAGGATATGTAACGCTCGGCAAAAATCGAATTTCGCGATATTAAGCACATTAAATTAGAAAGGCGATATTATGCTTGCTCGATTGCTGCGTACATTTTTATGAATTCAAGATCAGCTCTGTTCTAATTAGATAAATGTTACCATATGTTTCAATAAATTAGCTTTACTATGCAAATTGATTGAAAGGCATGAAGGATAATTTATTTTCAATGCGAGCGCAATATGACCTGTGCATAATTAGAAAGGCGTTTGCGTGGTTGCGGAGTAGATTTTTTTAATAATTCTAGAGAAAGTCAATAAAAATTGCAAGATTATTATAAAAGTAAATTCCGGTTAATGCTTCGTCAGTCTATTAGCAGTTTTGTAAACAGTAAACAACGGGAACAAAAATGAAATTGCGAGAGTTAGTAGAGCGGCTGTAGAAACCATCGAGAAATGCTATAAAACCTTTAAAAACTTACCTTCGGCACGTGATAAAATTTTAAAAACTTTGAGAATAAACGAAAACAATATTCGACTATTATCAAAACTACTAAAAAGCTGTAAGTCTATTGGAGCCTGCAAACATGTTGAAACGGCAATAGGACATTTAAAAAGGTATCATGTGCTGTTTACCTCAATTACAAAAACTGGAGCTGGGACATCTAGTGTAAAAAATTCCAAATTAAATGGACGAGTAAATTGGCGGAGAGTGCATTTGAATGTCGACTAGAGACAGACGTAATAATAAATTTGGCCCATAAAAAGATAGAAAATTTTTAGAAGATTGCCGCGTTTTGTTTAAAAGAAAAATTAAAAATGTCAATAAAAACAACAGTGTAATTAAAGTTAATACAGTGTTTTGCGCGGAGTTTATAAAAGCAACAGCAAATTCGGAAATGTTTTCCACTAAATACTTTGATACTAAAAATCAGTTAATTCTCCAACAGGAATTGCCAAATTTAAAACAATGGTTTCAAAAACATGTTGCATCAAAAATTCTGAACAAGGTGTCAGTTTTTGAAGAGGGGGAATCCGGATGGGCACTACACGAGATTCTTTCGCTTTTTGTCAATATCAATAGATGCGAACAACTGTTTCATGGAAATTCCTATATTCGTTTACCTCACCAAATTGAAAAAAGAAAGCAGTTGTGAATATTCAAAATTTTAAAAACGACACCTGTTTTTCCTGGAGTGTAATAGCTCACCTGTTTCCTGCCAACAATAATTCAAATCTTGTTTAGAGTTATCCAGCTTATAGGGGCCATTTGAATTTGGAAGGCATCGAGTTTCTAATGACGCTAAGACAGATTTCAAAATTTGAGAAACAAAACAATGTATCACTCAATGTGTATGTTCTTTCCGTGAGGGAACAACTTTACTCTACATCGCCAGCCTATTTGGCTTCAAACAACCAAGCCATTCACGTTAATCTTTTAATGATTCAAGAATACTATGAAGATGAAAAATTCGAAATTAACCAACAATATGGGATGGAACCAAACATGGAAGACGAAGAAGAAGACTGTAAAACTGCATTTTTATTTAATAACAAATTTGTCGAGACTGGTGAGTTCACAACTATCGAAACATAAAAATAAAAAATTCATTTGCGATAGATGTCTGCAGTATTTCGGGAGTGAAAATAAACTTAGTTTACATATGGTGGACTGTATAGCAATGGACAAGTGCAAAGTAAATCTTCCCGAGCCCGGCACGCTTTTAGAATTTAAGAATTTTAATTATAAGGAACTGTGGCCTTTTGTTGTTTACAGCGATCTGGAGGCCATTCTTAAGGAGGTAAACGATAGCCCAGTAAACAAAAGTACAGCCAGGTATCAAGACCATGAGGCGTGTAGCATTGGTTACTATCTGCACTGTACTTTTGATAATTCGCTGAGCTATTTTCGAAGCTATCGCGGTGCAGATTGTATTGAATGGTACGTAAAAGAATTACAAAATATTCCGAGCAATTTAAAACAATATTTCGACCGCCACAAACCAATGCAAATTACCGAACAACAGAAAAATGAAGCTCTTGTAGTCCCGGTCTGTCATATTTGCGAGCAGGAATTTGTTTTAGGGGATGTGTCAGAAGAGATAAAACGTGTTCTTGATCATTGTCACATGACTGGAAAATTTAGAGGACCCGCTCATAGCAATTGCAATCTAAATTATAAAACTTCTAGAATTATTCCCGTGGTGTTTCATAATTTTAGCGGTTACGATAGTCACTTCTTTGTTAAAATTTTATTTAAAGCTATACCCGGTAATATAAGCCTGTTACCGCTGAACAAGAAGCGTTATATTTCTTTTAGGAAAACTATCGAGGGAGATAAAATTAATTTTGAATTATAGATTCGTTTCGATTTATGAATTCTTCTTTAGAAAAATTGGCATCCTATTTGCAACCGGGTGATTTTAAAATTTTGAAGCAACAAAATTTACATCTGGATAATTTTAAAATTTCTTTGCTTTCCAAAAAAGGAGTTTATCCTTACGAATATATGACAAATTATGAGAAATTTGAGGGAAGAGTCGCTTCCGGCTACAGAACATTTTTTTAGTAGATTAACAGATTCCGATATAAACGAGAATGACTATCAACATGCTCAAACTGTTTGACAAACATTTGAAATTAAGAATTTAGGCGACTATTCGGACCTGTACCTGAAAACAAACATATTATTATTGGCGGATGTATTTGAAAACTTTAGAAGAAAATCTCTAAAACATCTTTGTGGCGTGAATTCATAATTCATATTCTTATTTGGGTATTTCGCCACTCTGCAAATTAAAAATATTAAATAACGAACGTTTCGTGAGACAATCTGCCCTCGTTATCAACGAATAACAATTAAAAAGTACAAGAAACTTAGCTTTTTTCACTGGAAGGAAAAACGACCAACATCCAATGAATTGTTTGACATTGACGTTTGTTGATATCTACACCTACTTGATCTCATCTTTAAGAATCGATAGCCAACTATTGTCTAAAAATATTGAGAAAGACGACAAGCATTTTTCTTCGTTAAGTAAAATATATGCCGTTTCCTTAATTTTTCGTCTAGTTGACATCGATTCTTTAGACAAGATCTTTGTGTTGTGCTATTGTATTTTATGGTTTTCATCCCAAGCATGTTCTGCCAGCTTAGACTTATTGAATTGATAGGTTTTCATCATATTTTTATGTTCTTTAACTCTAACTGCTAAAGGTCTGGATGTTTCACCGATATAATATTTCCCGCATTTACAGGGAATACTATATAAAGAAACCTCCATCAAATTCACATTAGAAACAGAGCCAAACAATTAGTTATCCTTTCTTGATACACTAATCACACACACAATAAATACTTTTGAAACATCAGTATACCGTAATAAAACCAATACTAATAGGTACTTACATTTTAATTCCAACCATCACAAAAACATAAAGACAGGCGTTGTAAAAAGTCTCTACGACAAAGCCAAAGTTGTTTGCTCTAATGATAAAATCTTCAAAAAAGAGAAAGAATTTATTATTAATGTTTTACAAGATAATGGCTATCCAGAGACTCTTGTTCGGAACATTTTCAATACACGAGGCAATGCCACACACATACAAAGGAATGACACTCAAAAATATAATACTCTAACTATACCATATATTCCAGGCATATCTGACAAAATTAGACGAATTGGAAATAGATTCAATGTTAGAACGGTATTCAAAACGATGAATATCTTGCGGTCAGTTCTTACAAAAACTAAACCGTTCAACGAAGAACAACATTCAAGGAATTGTATATATAGTACTTCCAGTGAAAAAAGCTAAGTTTATTGTTTTTTTAAATTGTTATTCTTTGATAACGAAGGCAAATTGTCCCTCAAAACGTTCGTTATTTAATATTTTTAATTTGCAGAGTGACGAAATACCCAAATAAGAATATGAACTTTAGAAGAAGTTGTTATGATACATACTGTTTAGATCCGGCCTGGTATTACACAACACCCGGTTTCACTTGGGATGTAATGTTAAAGTATACCAAAATTCAATTAGAACTCCTTTCCGATATAAATATGCTTTTTTTATAGAAAAAGGAATTCGAGGAGGGATTTGTCAATATATTAGTAGGCATAGTAAAACAAATAATCACTTTATGAAAGATGGTCAGTTCGACCCTTCTAAAGCCCGTAAGTACCATATATATTTAGATGTGAACAAGTTATACGGATGGGCTATGTGTCAGGCCCTTCAATATAAGGGCTTTAGATGGCTCTCTGATTTTGAATTTAAAAACTTGTTAACGCTATAGCTGACGATGCTTCAAAAGGCTACATACTAAAAGTTGATTTAAAGTATCCGCAAACGTTACATGACCCACACAAAAATTTACCTTTTTGTTCCGAACACGGTTGTCCTCCTGGATAAAAAAAAAATGCTAACTACTTTATATAAAAAGGAAAAATATGTCATACATTATCGTAATTTGAAGCAATGTTTGGCGCTAGCTTAAAACTTGTTAGAATTCATCGCGTTTTATCATTTAATCAATCACCTTAGTTAAAACAATACATCTATCTAAATACAAAACTAAAAACCGCGACAAAGAACGAGTTTGAAAAAAATCTTTATAAATTAATGAATAATGCTGTTTTTGGCAAGACTATGCAAAATGTGAGAAAACAAAAACATCAAATTAGTTTCCAGGTGGGACGGACGTTTTGGAGCTAGGTATTATATTTCGAAACCAAATTTTCATAGTAGGTCCATATTCGATAAACATATTGTGGCAAGTGAATTGAAGAAAACAGAAATTTGATTTTTGAAACCTGTCTACATCGGAATGTGTATTTTAGATTTATCCAAAATTTGCGTTTACGATTTTCATTATAATTATTATATGATGTCCCGATTTTCTCATCAAAATTGCAAGCTTTTATACACAGACACAAATTCGTTAATTTACGAAATTACTTCCGAAAATGTTTAAGAAATTGTAAAACAAGATTTACATAAATTTGACACTTCATATTATCCGGAAAATAATGTATTTGAAATTCCTAGAGTAAACAAAGAAGTGTTAGGTTTGATGAAAGACGAATATAATGGCGAAATAATGACAGAATTTGTGGGCTTGAAAAGTAAACTTTACAGCCTCAGGGTAGACAGTAACACCAACAAAACCAAAGTAGTAAAAAAAGCAAAAGGTGCAAAGACTTGTGTAGTAAAAAATACAATCTGCTTTGACGATTACTTGAAATGTTTGAGAGACGAAGTCGAAATTTACAGAAACCAAAATTTAATAAGATCTACTAAGCATAATATAAATAGTGTAAGGCAGACTAAGGTAGCTCTTAGTGCTTTAGATGATAAATGCCATATATTAGAAAATAAAATAGATACCATTCCATGGGGTCATTATTCCTCAGAACTGTAAAATAAATAAAACACGTTTATAAAAGTTGTTGTTTTTTTTATTTACCTTTAATTATACATTTCAAGACCAGATACATATTGCACCACATAGTATTTGTGTAAATGATAAACATTGGATAAAGCGCAGTAACAAAGGGATTGTAAATGATGCATGCATGCCGGTTTTGAAGCACACAGTGCCGGTTGTTCTTCTATCTCAACGATGTGTTTGTTGATGTAATTTCTTAAAAATGCGGCCTTTTTACGTCCCTTCAGGTATATTACATCAGCATCTCGAACAAGTCGTTGAAGGATCTTCGGAAACATGAAGGCCGGAGGTAAACACTTCGTTCCAATTAATGCGATGGTGATTATTCATCAACCACTTGCTTCTTTTTGTAAATGCGACGGTAATGTTGAAAAGGAAAACGGAGCTCTGAAGATATAATGCGAAACGGCGTCGCAATCGTAAGCAGCTAATTCCTTAGGCAAAAACTTCTTTTTGGATATCTTAAAACCTTGCAAATGTAATATGACAAACATGCTGTTCCCGCTAAAGTAACTGCCAAACTGATTACTAAAGTTCGGTTTACAATTGTTTAACTGCTTTAGTGAGAGCGTTGTAAGTAAATACTCTGTCGTGCAAAACTAAACAGTACGCAGTTGTATTGGCAGCAACGTTGTTCGCCATGTCAAATTCTAATCCAAGCACTACGGTATTTGCCTGCAGGTAATCTTTTTGATTAGAACAATCTACTACGATGAGAGGCGCTTTCGGTTTAAACTCGTTTAGAGAAAATAGCGGTTCGTCACGTTTATTGTAATCTCTCTCTTATCATTACATTATTATTGATGTGTTGTGGTTCATTGTTCATTAAGCATTTCAACCCTTTCGTTAATGAGGGTTTTCCATTGTAGTCTATTTTGAGCTTTCTCCATGGCAACTGAAGGTGGTTCGTGTAATACTGTCCGTGTGACGTCGAGCCATCGTTTAGGGAATCTGCCTCTTCGTCTTTTGCCAAGTGGTTTACCTTGGACAATACTTTTTTCTAAGTTGTCAGTTCTTCTAGCTATATGACCCAAAAACTGGAGAATCTTTTTGTACACGATGTTTGATAGGCCTTATTTCTTCTAAAATGGACGTGTTGGTTCTATGGGCAGTCCATGGGATGCGCAACATTCTCCGCCAACAAAACATTTCGAATGCGTCTATTCTTCTTCTGTCGCTTTCTTTTATGGTCCATGTCTCCGCAGCATATAGGAATATGTAGAAAACGAGTGTTTTGACGAGCCTAATTTTTGTTTCCTTATAGATGTTGTGGTCGGACCAAATTTTTGTTAGCTTCGTCATAGCTACTCTACCGAGCTGAATTCTACTTCGGATTTCCTGTTCACAATTGCCTCTGTTATTGATAAGGGCTCTCAGATATACAATTTCGGACACCACTTCACACTTCCCTAGACGCATTATGTCCGGGTGGTTCTCATGTTTCCTATCGACTATAAGTATTTTGGTTTTGTTATAATTGATTGCTAAACCAAATTCATCGCTAGTTTGTTCGAGGCGTTCCAATAGCGTTTGGAGGTTTTTCCGGGGTGCTTGCCATCAAGGTGGTGTCATCAGCAAACCGTAGATTTGATATTTTTTGGCTTCCAACTGTTATACCACCATCCCAGTCTTCCAGCACGAGTCTCATTACATATTCCGTGTAGATGTTGAACAGGAGTGGCGACAGTATACAGCCGTGGCAAACTCCTTTTTGGATTAGACAAGATTCAGAAATAACACCATTAATTTTGATGTGGGCCTTACTTCCGTTATATAAATTACGAATAAGCTCCACCAGATGCAGGGGTACCCCCATTTGCGCAGAACTGTCCATAGCTTTTGCCAGATTACGTTATCAAACGCCTTGGTGTAGTCTACGAAAACAGATGTACATAGGCGTGTAGTACTCGCAAGCTTTCTCTATAAGCTGTCTCATGTTTAGGATCTGTTCACGTGTGCGTCGCCCTTTAACGAAACCGGCTTGCTCTTGAGGTATTGCCATGTTAAGGCGTGCTTGTAGTATATAGAGCATTACTTTGCTGCAATGGCTGATTAAAGCAATAAGTCTATAGTTGTTACAGTTACTTGTAGAGCCCTTTTTGTGTAAGGGTATGATAATAGACGTTCCCCAATCCTCTGGCCAAGAGCATGTTTCCCATATCCGCTGACAAATGTGATGGATCTGCTGTCTACCATTTTCTTTAAGGAGTTTAATGGCTTCCATAGAAACAGCATCATATCCCACGGCCTTATTACTGGCAAGTTTTGATATTGCCATGTCGATTTCATTTAGCATTATGGCGGGTTCTTGCTCAAAACCCATCAACGTTGATACGTATAGGGGTAAGTAGTGGATTTTTATAAAGGAAAGAACAGTATTGTTGCCACACGTTTAGTACTTCGCTAATGTCATCTATCAGCTTGCCGGATTCAACTTGAAGGTTTAAACGTTTTGGTAATCTTCTGTATAGTCTTGAAAAGTTCACGGCATTCGCCTCTTACAGCATGTTTCTTGTATGTCTTTACATAGTTCTTCGTAAGATTTGTTCTTGTCTTGTCTGCATTTTCGCTGTATTACTGAGTTTAATTCCTTGTATTCCTGTTGCGATTCCCCGTTTCCTTTATTTTCCTTCTCTTGAGAACTAGCTTTAGGGTTTCGGGCGACATCCAGTGTTGTTTAGGAAGATGTAGATTTTACTTTGGGTGGCTATGGTGGCAGTCTTGATACTATATTCTAAGTTGTTCCATAGCTGATCAGGTAAGTCTTCGATATTCTGGTAACTAGATTGGAGACGAAAGCTCTCTGAAACGCCTCGTCATCTTCTATTTTTGGGAGAGTTGCTGTACGATTTCTGGCACAAGTTCTTAATTTAAGTTTCATAGAGGCTACCAATAATTGGTGATTGGAACCGCAATCAGCTTTGTAATAAGTAGATTGAAATTGAGAATACATTTGATATGATTCTTTTGGAAATCTATATTTAAATTATCATAAGGGCGCCTTTCTGTGTTTAAATAAACTTTAAGATTTTTAATATTGCAATGATCGAATTCGCTCATGTTTTTATTTATTTGACCCTCGGGATTTGTGTGAAAACCCACTATAACGTGTCACGGAGTTTCCAATTATGTGTTGGTGGCAATAGCGTGCGAATGTTGAGTAGCTTGATTTACAGCCGAAAGTACATGAAGCTGCCAACATCTAAACGTCACTGGGGTGTCTATATTCTTATCTATGTATTTAGTGAAAGCTAATTTTTGAGCAAGACCGCAGTAATATGATGAACTTTCCAATAAATGTTTTCAATTGTAACTTTAATAATTTCGGTATCGTCTGTAATACTTACAGCGTCATTGTCGGTATTGCTTCGAATTAAGACTGTCTGATATTTAGTATTACCTTTCCGTAATCCTCGGCAAATTCCAACAATATTTTAAGCGGTACGCAAACTTTAAAATTGCCTGATGCGTCTGTTACTGAGTCGCCCGCTTGCGGAAGCCATCCGGCGTTTTGTAGTTTTTTAACATCGTTGGCTGTGTACGAGACATAACTTTTCATTGTAGATGCGATACCGGGTTTAATTACCGAATCTACTACGATTCCATTCATTTCATATCTAATTTTGCTAGATAGGTGGGCAACACCATTATTTACGAATTTTGCGGTTATTGTAGACATCCCGTAGATTTCTGTAGCTTTCCTTCTATGTATAGGTAGCTTAAACCGGGAAGAGTTGACATATCTTCTTGAATCGGTATGCGAATTTCATCGTTGTTTTCAAAGCGATAAGTGTAAGGTTGGTGGGTATGTATTTCCTCTCTAACAATTAAATTGTCAACAAGAACTTTTTCGGCAATATTTAAAATACTTATTGTTACAACAACAACTGGAAGCCGAGCGATTTGAGAAACGCTTGATTCTTCTTCGTCAACCGATCGGACGCTGACTTCCTACTGATCTCCGAACACTTGGTGTGTCCGCTTGTTATATGTTTTTAACAATGGACTATTATTATTGGCGATAGGATGCTCGGGATAGTAGGAATTAAATCGAAAACCCATTACACCTTCTTCAAATGCAAACCTACCGTTACAGTTTCCGAACTGAAACTGATGAGTTTGACGTCTTGATCGAGTATTTTAATCGTTATATTTGTAATTGTTTTTGTGCTTATCGGGAGATAGATAACCGGATTTGGATACTCCACTATTTTAAAACCAGACGGCGCGGTAGGAAAGAATTGATGAATTATATGACCCTGTGTGCCGTTCTTATATGAACCTATAGCCACGTTACAGTGGATTAATATGGAATTTATATTCATGATGTTAGTTACATTTTCAGACGTGTGGGTTTTTTTCGGCTTTATACTTTGATCTTTCGAATCCCAACAATGCTCCTATTGATCGCTCCGATGTGTAATCTACTTTGTGAGAGGATTTAATTCGGGTTTTCATAGTACCGTTAATACCTTTTATTGAAACCGATTCATGGTTATCGCGGTTCAGCTGCGTTTGAATATATTCACTTATAATACCATGAGTAGTCAAAGTTATGTCGACTATTTTTGCGGTGGTGTCACGAATGTCCATTGCGCTTTGGTACGATTAGGACGAGTACGTGCGCTAGCACGAGTCCTAATCCCAAGCGCAATGGACATGAGTAGTGATACCACCGCAAAAATAATCTACTTAACTTTGACTAAGAATGGTATTCGAGGGACTATTTAATGAACCAAACTACTTTTTCAAATTAGTTTTTAGTAAATCTAGCAACAAACTACGCAATTTCTATAGTAACAGAACACTAATATTGACTTTTTCTAATAAAAATCGCATTTGTTAAAAATAGTCACTTGAATACCTTCTAGGAAGATATATCCACTGATATTTTTTTGATTGGTCAAGAAACGTCAGAATTCTGGATTTTCATTGGTCACTTTTTGACAGATGACAGGTGAATTGAATAGTCATTGATATCGTTAATTTCGTATGCTCCATCGGGTAGCACGATTTCTGGCCGACCGGTAAGCTGAAAATTATTGTTAAATTTATTTACGTTAGGTATGGTGTTGTAGGATTCAAAACTAAGTAAACCCATAACATACTCGTTTTCTTCATCCAGGAAAATCGGGGGATTGAAATCGGAACTTAAAACGGACGATCTTCCAGTAAGCGTAAAAATGAAAGACATTGTGAAATGCTACATTCAAGAATCGAACGTAAACTGCCGGTAAAAGTCAATTTGAGTAGCTATATAAAAACTGTAAACAAAGATGTCCGCAATTATAAGAGTTTACGTCCTGATATTTCTCGAAATTATATGTAATCTTATTCTTGCAGCCGCCGTCGCTACGAAAATATTTTATTAATTCTAGGGGTGGTTTTAAATGCCCTATACTATCAAAGTATCTAATATTTTTACTACGTTTTAGGTAAGCAGTCCAATGAGTACCCGGGCCTACTTTATCGTCTAAATTTACAATACCGGCTTCGGTCTTATGAATCTTTAAAGGTAAATCGTTACCCCTAAAATTTGGAATTTTTAATATTTTTGCGTACCTACTTAATTAAATCGACGTTTGTTAGTGCGCGTCGTGGTAGCTTCACAGTTAGATTTTTTGTTGACACGCTTTCAAGTATAATCCGAAACCTCTTTTATAAGGCGCCAAATGTAAACCTTTTCCAAGGACTATTTATTATGCCGCTCCTTTTCTTTCAGATCTTTCGCAGCACTTTTGGCATCTCCAACAGCTTTGGCAACCGCCGCAGCTCCTCCTTCCAATAATCCAAGAGCACTTAAAGCGGCAAATATGTGGATGAGCGGTAAAATACCACCCGTTTTAGGAAGTTTTATTATTCTACTTCTTGGTTGTGTAATTTTGTTTTTCGCGATTGAACCTAGAGCCAGTTTAGTAGCGGCCGTCAATAGGTTCTTGCGGCGCCCTTTAATTCCTTTTAGTCGTTTTCTAGCGCGGGTAACTGCGCTCTTAAAGCTTATAACACCACCACTTCTTTTAGGCCGACCGTCTCCCATCCCTAGCTTAGTTTTACCTTTCATAACACCGGTTATAGCTAGTGCCGCTGCCTTTTCCCCTAAATTTGTGTCGCTCGAACGAAAACGTGTCCACGCTTTGTCGGCAAGTATTCTATCGGCTTCGTGTCGTCTTTCAAGATCCTGATGTTGCGAATACGCGATATCGTGTTCTTTACACGCCTCGTCCAGCGGATTCTGTTGGTGAAATGACAGTACATTTGTTGGAGGTTCTACACACGAAAAAAAATTACGATTTTGTTTGTGTGCAACTTAACAACAAAAATTCAAGGCCAACATTTTTCCAAAAACGGAGTGAATGGATTATAGTACTGTCGTTTTCTTTGTTTTGGTGTAGGTTTGAAACCTCAATATTGCACCTACAATTATTTAATAACGTGCCTGTAGTTTTAAACTTAATGTATCAGTCTATTAATGGTTGTAATGTATGGAATTTTTCGATACGAACATTTTACAATAAACAAGGAACTTACTTAACGAGCGTCCACCATAAAACCATTTTTGTTATGGACAAGGTCAGACAAACGGAATTGAGAAATAGCTATTTTTGTATTAAGGGCGTGAAGGAGGCGATTTTGGCCCCTCGGCCCGAAGGGCCGAAGGATTATAAAACGCCAAAGGGCCAAAATCGCCGTTCACGCCCGAAATGCAAACAAGATTTTTTGTAAAATCCACCATAAAGCTTTGAAAAATAAATAGCACGATTCGTTCTCAAAATCAATTGTTGTTGGTTGCCAATGTGATGCTGGTTTTTTAGGCCTTATGGCGCAAAAGGCATTATTTACGCCCGCAAATTATTTTTAGGCCTTAGGGCGCAAAAGGCACTATTTACGCCCGCAAATTAATGCATAAATGACCTTATTTTAATACGATTTTACAAAAACCTATTTTTCGTCATCTAGGAACCCTGAAACGTGAAGATCTGAAGAAATCTCGTAAGGTGATTTTTCGCAGTTACAATACTTTCTTCGTCTTTCAGACGAGGAAAATAAAGTGAGGTTGATTTTGATTGCTCGAAGACGAAACGTTGTATAGAAAAGTAAATATCGATAACGTAATCTGAACTCCATTAAAAGTTGATATAAAAAAGTTTTGTCAGTTTCGCTCTAGCTTGAATATTAACGCCAAAAGGAAAATAAAATAGAAAATTTTATATAACTCAAAAACGAAAAATCATTTTGTTAGTTCTTGTATCTATACTATGAACAAGATCCCCATGCTGGCCCTCCTTGTCTTAGATACACTGTATAGCTGAACTGCAACAGAGAGACAATTCCATGTGGCAAGCGACTAAGCGCATACTTAACAAGAAGAAAGTAGTACCATCCTTACTACAAGTGTGTGAAGGTCACAGCTATAACACTGGTGAAAAAAACTTATACACGAACCACAAACAAGCAACCTTTACCAATGTACATTGTACAAGGCCCAGAGAATGAATAATAGTCCAGCATCGAAGAATGTAGGTAGTTGAACGGTTACCGGAGTCACCTGGTATGATTAAACAAACATCCCCAAGTAAAATTAAAAAGTTTATTGATATGCTACCTATTGAAAAAGCACCGGAACATGATATGATACCCATTATGATACTTAAGAGGCGACCGACTAAGTTACTAGCTACTTAGTGACGCTGGTTAACTTCTGTTTTCGATTGTCCGTTTTCCTTATAGCTGGAAGTTTGCTCATGTACTAACGTTTGATAAAACAAGGAAAATATGTCAGATATCCTAATAATTACAGGCTAATTAGCATGTTTGCAGACGATGTCGCAATCATTACCCAACACGATGACATCAATCAAGTCACGCAGCAGTAATCAATAAAGTAATTATATGGCTCAAAACAATGGAATATAATAGACGACCGAAGAAACAAAAGAAGTTAACTATCAACTGACAAGAAATCGCATGGAATCCTGATGATCAAGCGATTATGTACTTACGAGTACACGTGGATAAAAGTTAAAGCGGAAAATGCATATGAATGGGAAACTAAATAAATGCTATGCACGATTAACTTTTCTATACCCCATATTAATCTAAAAAGCTAGTTTAGAAATAGAATGTGATAAATTTATATTCTATATACTATATATACTATATATACTACATATACTATATATACTACTATATACTTTATATACTACATATACTATATATACTATATTTACTATATACAGGGTGCCCGAATTTCGTAGGGACAACATGGGTAACTTTTGTATTTGAAGAGATAGAGATATGGTTAAATTAGCAAAAAGGTGCAGGTTTGAGAGCTCATTAAGAATCCACCTTCGAATTTTACTTGTCATGGCCCACTTGTATAAAATTTAAAAAAAACAAAATCTCCTAATTTCTTTTATATGCCGTAACTTTTTTATTACTTAAGATATTGAGATGCGATTTGAACTAATTTGCATGGCAATTTAAATACATTTATTGGCACTTAATAAAATCAATTTTATTTGTGCAAAATTTTTAGTAATCTAACCTAACCTCAAAATTTTAAATTGGTACCGTGCAATTTTTTTGGCCCTTTTAAGAGAGGATTTTTTTCTGAATGCAATGATGTATTACATGATATGGAAACTTCTTCAAAATTTTGAAAAACTGAGCTTATTCTTTTTACAGGCAGAAATTGTTAAGTCATTTTGCTGTTGTAGATGCTTAATTGCATTTCACGCCTTTATGGCAACTTGTTGCTATTTTAAAACCATTTTCAATTTTTGCGCACTAGCACAATCTCATCTTCCGCACATTTGATTCAGATCATTTTGGTATTTTAAGTAGCCACCTAGGCTTTAGGGCAGCGTGCCCGTATGCTAAACCTTTTTAGTTACTTATTTGGCTTCATCTCCTAATTCTATAATAATGATTTTGCACATATTTGGCCCCAAACGCAGTATTTCTCGTCAGTTGGAGCACCCCTTTGCTGCTACTTTGGCAGCCGGGTGTTATCGCTCGCAAGAATTCCGAAACTTCTAGAAATCACTCCGTTGAGGCGCTTCGCCATTGGCTGTCTTTGATACCGGAATTAATTTGTTTTGTGGAGCGCATCGCCATTGGCTGCCGAGAGTCACGTGGCAATGCCGTTTGGCTCACGCCACTTTAAGCGTCCTAACGCTTTTTGCTTGGGGAGTTCAGCTCTGACCGTTGATCGAAGGAGGTCGCGTGTGGTTGTGTGAGTGGCACGTCTTTACGCTAAGGCGTAGGTGTGTGAGAAAGGGGGCTTTCCCTTTGCAACTCGCTGTTTCGAGGATCTTTCTAGGCAGGACGAAGTAGGCCTCTTTGCCGCTGTAGTGTGCTCTCAGGAGAGCGTCCTAACGCCGCCATCTTGGCGGATTCCAGCCCGTTTACCCCTAATGCCGTGTTTTGGTGATTGAGCTGCCACAGACTGCCGCCTTCTACCAACTGACTGCACGCCACTCTCATGGACCGTCTGCGGACTAAGGTATTTGTAATTGCAACCATTTAAACATAGTAACTGTCACTTGTGCGAGCGTTGGTGCTTTGTGCTCAACTTTATGTGGGCGGATGCATGCCCCTTGCTTGCTTGTCGCGGTTTTTAATGCCGGTTTGAGGCCACCATGCTGCAAGACGCTACTTTGGTAGCCTGCTAGTAAGTTCATGTGCGCGAGTTTCGCGTTTCATCGCCTAAATAGCTAAAGAACTCTGCGCCCATGTCTTGGTGTTACGTTTGTGCTAGCTGTTAATTCGGTAACGTTGGGTGCGCGAGCTTCACTATATTGTAGCACTGTTATCGCGCACTAACGCGCCCTTTTGCCGGAGCGCGTATTTCTAAACTGTACTCTAATATGTAAAGGGTCGTGCCCACTGCGGCCGGCCACCCATAGCGTGTTGTTCATTAGCATAGCGCGTCCATCAGCTGGTGCTTAACGTAAGCAGTAACATAAGCTTGGCGGCACGATTTGCTGCCCAGATGTAATTAGCGATCAATAGACGCATATTTAGTTAAGGGACGTATTATTCCTATTCGACCTGTGCATGCTTTGTTTCAGATAGCGCCTTTTACAGTGTAAAGATTGGTGTACGGCGAGACGTGAGAGATCAGAGCGTGCAGGTAGGTCCAGTGATTGCGCAGTCTCGGCCAAAGAGTCCCAATATTACCATTCCAGTACGAAATTGTTATTTGAGCTTGCAGCTCATGAGAATTCTTATCGACGGAGTGTCTTGAATGCTTCGCTCCCGTTTAACCGCCCAGGCCCGGTTATTCGAGTTAAGACAGGCTTGGTGGCGCCCTCATAATTTTGACGTACCATATATATATGCCTCAACACTCTTGCCCAGAACGTATCGTGTGACTCACGCCCGACTCCCTAAGCGTTCCAGCCGTGGCCCTTTAGCCTGTTTCTAGCAAATCTCGGGGCAAGTGTGCCAGTTTTCCAGGACTGATTCCGTGGTGCGATGCTCACCTTGGGTGGGTGTCGTAAAGTTGTTTTAATACCGTAACAAGGTGTACAACAATCCCTGACAATTTCTATGCGAAAGGTTCGCCTAATCAAATAAATGCACATGGCAATACGGTCGGTTTAGCATGCCTATGCAGTCTTGCATCGGGGCTTCCGAGATCGATGGAGCCAAGTGGCCTTGCCTTGTTCGGGAGCCGGAGGAGCTGCGAGAGGGCGGCAGGTATGCAATAGGCAAACTCCTATTCCCTATCAGGGGCCGCGACAGGTAGATTGCGAAATCCAATTGCAATACGTCAAGTTACAGGAACACATGGCTGGCGGAATAATTGCGTCCCATCAAAAATTGATCCTAGCCAACGATTAATCCCAACGGGAGATGGCTAAAAACGTACAAAAAGTCCCAGATAAACCTTCGATTAAGAAACCGAGACTAGCGACAGCTTACCTAGTGATAACGGGTAGCCATGTGAAAGTGCAAGAATAATGCTGGCCCCAAACAAATCCGCAATTGCAAACGACGTAAGTACTAACAAATTAATGATGAACGTCTTAAAAGGGCACATGTGCTTGTAGGTCCTCCATAAAATCGAAACGGAGCGGAGCTAACAATTAGCTTATAAATGAAGCACAGAGCCGGGGCACAGGCAGATTATACCAAATTTAAAATGGGAAAATGAAAATGAGAAGGCCATCATGTGTCTACAAACTTCAAGATATCAAAATTCTTCCAAAAATTTGGGCAAAAGGATCCACAAAAAATCTGACTGCAGCATTGCTCTAGCAACAAATCAGTTTATAATTATTGCGCTTACGGTTGCCTAACCACCAGGCTTAAATATGAATGGATTTGGACAGAATAAATTTAAATAATAATATCTAGTTAATTACTAGGAGAGGTGCATACGAAACTACCTATTAATTTTCAATAAATGTTTAAAAACTAAAATACAACTAACTAGGCATATTCTAATGCATGAAAAATTACCAAATGAAACCACGGGCTAATCGGAATAAAGTTCAACTAGCCAATTTCTACTAGTACAGGGAAAGTTAGAAAAGAACCATAACAAAGTTGAAGCGCAACCATTTTGTTAGGTGTGTGTGCGTGTGTGTGTGTGTGTGTGTGTGTGTGTGTGTGTGTGTGTGTGTGTGCGTGCGTGCGTGCGTGTGTGTGTGTGTGTGTGTTTGTATTGTATTGAGAGTGACCTCTTGTGTGTACATCATCGTGTACTGTAACGGCTTCACGTATAGTGACCTCATACACTGGATGTTGTAATTTTTTCTTCGTTTTTATTGTTCTTTACGTCAAATTATAACGTATAGGCAAAACTCTGAATTTGGCCATCTGTGAAGTCATAATCCACAATAGTTCACATGGTATCCAGCAACTATTGTGACCTCTTTACACAATTTGACTTGTGGCGCCACCTATAACTACCGAATTAAGATGGAACTAAAAAACCGCTTGTAGTAGAAGCTGTTATGTTATTATTAGGATCACGTATATCACGTATATCAAATAGCAATATAGTACGGCGGGTTCTCTGGATGTTTGGTTCGTAGTTCCTACAGCACTTGTTCCATTTCTCTCTGCCCTAGCGCGTATTTAATAATTAAAAGATCTTTTTAAATTAAAGATAACTCAAGAAGGTCTTAAATTTAAATAAAAATATTGAAGTTAAGTTTAGAAATTATATTTCAATTACTCGTAAAGTGAATCAACTAGCAATTACTATTAAATACATTTTAAAAATTATTTTTAAACCCAAAATAAATAAAAATGTGTTTTTAAAATAAAATTTTTATAAATTGTAATCTAGATTTGGAAATTTAAAATATTGACACTTATTAGAAATTACTTGTAAGTTTAAATAATTTTAAAAAATTAAACAGCAAGAGTTATTTTTAAATCTTATTTTTGAATTGAAGGTTATTGAAACTACGTACTAAAAATAATTTCCAAATTTTTAAATCTAAATGATATTTGAAAATGGAATTTTTATTAGTTGACACTGTTACAAATGTCATTGAAAAGTAAAATTTAAAGTTAAAAGTTATTAAAATAGTAGTTAAGTGTAGGCTGTCAGCAAAATTTAAATATTGAAAGAAAACCATTTTTTGCGTGCAAGATAACGTAGTCATGATAATTAAAAATTTGAACAATTTATTTAAAAATTTAAAATCTGAACAATTTTATTAAAACAATATATGTGTTGCATGAAAGACGACTCAGGTTTCTTCAATCAATGTCACTTAAAACTTGCTTATTTTTGTCTTGGATCATCTGGAGGTTATCATACCTTTCTGTATAAATAATATCCTTCAGGTATCCCAAAAGTAAAACGTCGTGCGGACTCATGTCCGGTGATATAGGTGATATGGTATAGGGAGATGAGTTCCTACCCACTACTTACCAAATGTGTTGTTCAAATATTGCCTCACTAAAACACCATTATGGCCAAGTGCATTATCTTGTTGAAAATAACATTTTACTTTTAAATCTAATTGAAGGTTATCCATTGAAGTGTCTTCAATATGATTTCTTAGAAAATGTAATAAACCAATAATTGTATTATTTAAAATACCTTACCAAATATAAATAAGCCATTTATTTTGATAATTTCTGTGGTTTTTAGGTTGATAAGTAGTTACTTATATCTTCTATGAAACATTCCATTGTTCGCAAAATTGAACTCGTCTGTACGTTTATTCATCAAACTATATTTACAAAAAAAGTAATGCGACAGAGGCAACTATTTATATCTCTTTTTTAATCATTCTGTATGTATACCTAAAATTGCTCTTTAACGAGTTATTTCACTACTAGTATTTTTCTTTATTTAATTACAATCGCGATTGCCTTGAAACAATGTACACTTATCAACAGTAACACTATATGTTCAGTTTTTTAAAGCTGAAATTGTTTTCAACCCAAAAATTAAAAAAGTGGTAAGTTTTATAAGTGTCTGTTGGATTTTATTGTTATTCAAGTAGGTACCTACGCATGTAAATTATATCGTTATTGACATGCTTACTTTTTGAAGTAACATATATACGGCAAATCTAGGGTGACCAGTTTTCAATGTATACAAACCCTGAGATCCTTCGTAAGTTAAAAAAAGGGTTTTTTCAATGACAAATGCAGAATGTTTATAAGAAACAAAAAGCAAGCAAATAACAACCATGTTTTTATTAATTTCTATTAATGGTCGGCAAATGTGTAACTGAAATACTTGTCCACATCGTACGCCGCGCCGTACTGAACACGGATTGTTTTGTTTCTGCTTGATCTGCATGTATTCAAAATAAAACATAAACACAGACGGTCACGGGGCCTTCGCTATAGTTGCATTGACTCAACTACCGGCTGAAGTAGGCTAACATGCAGCTTGTGAAATCGCAAACAGACCATTAAGATAAATAGAAAGAGATATAGGTATCATACCTTTGATTACAATAAAATTAAAGATTATACGCTAGCGCCTTGATCGAGATTTATGGTGGCGATTTTATTTTTATTATTATAGCCGACTTACGGTGAAGTTAATGTTAGAAGACATTATTACAAAATTAGCATAACCCCGAGAAATTATAACAAAACCCGGAGCCCGGAGATCTGGCGTTGAAACCGTAATAAGACTATGGGTGAAACCCTGAGAGGTGGTCAGTGGTCACCCTACTCAAATGTCAAGTCGTGTTTTTGCTGTTCTTTGCTTTCTAATATGTAGGTTTTAACTTAATCTATTTTTAATTAAATCAATATTGTTTAGATTTTCTTTTTTTTGCCCTTTCTGAGATCGGTACAAATATTAGTAAGATAATTTATTTTATCTACTCCAATGGGATAAGTTACTCATTACGTCACTCATTTGACACTATTTCAGTTACGTAATAAAGTCATTACACAACTCAGTTGCGTAATGGTTTCATTACGCAACTGAGTTGTGTAATGACTTATAATAGTGTCAAATGAATGACATAATGACATTTGCCTACTAAAATATTTTTGAAAATGACAGATCTGACATTTCTCTTAATGCACTTTTTTCAATTTTAGGCAGTCGTAGATAAAATTTTGTACAATACATGTGTGATAATGCATCATGCTGTTATCCCACTTGTATAGTAAATAACTATTATTCAATTTTGACAGTTTAAAGTGACATTATTAACTCCATAACAACCTTCATAAACAATATATGATTCACAAGAGAAATAAAAGTGTTTACATTCACTAGAGAATGAAAAAAGTTTAATTCACTAGAGAATTAAAAACGTTTCAATGCAGAACAACATATTTTTATGATTTCTACAAATATTTACATTCAATTATTCTTTCTATTTTTAGTGTGTAATATATAATTACTACAATTTAGATCAAATCGACGATGAATGGGCAAATTTATATATTAATTTGAATATGTTTAAATTTTTTATTAAAAATTTCGTCAAATTTGAATGAAAACATATATACGCTACGTGTATTAAACATTTATTAACTCAAAGATATGATCTCACTCGCACTACGTGCTCGTGAGCTCATCATCTTTCTACTTGGTGTATAATATTTATAATTTTGTTTTGTAATTGGGAACTATGCGACTATGCCTGTTGAGAAAATAAATACAGTCCGACCTCGCCGTTCGCGGGGGTTACGTTCCAGAAGAATGCCGCGATGCGCAAAACCGCGATGCGCAAGTAAACGCATAAATGATAAATACGGGGTTAGGTTCCATTAACTAGATTTATTTATACTATGCAATCTCAAAAACCCAAAACTTTGCTGCGTTTTTTGTCTGGCAAATCTGAAGCAGAAACTTTACGCTTTGACGACATGGTTTTCGGTGTTTTAAAAATTAAACTCAATTGAATTTTCGGCATAAACGCTCGAGAAGACAGTCAAGTTTGAATTAAAATTCCATACGTAACATAAGTCTGCCACTTGAATCTAGAGCTTGAATGTCCATTTGTTTATTCAAGTTATAATTGTACAATTTATTTCAGGTTCGATTTGGTAATAAGAGATTCAAAGAAATAGGCTCGATAAGTGTGTTTACAAGTTCGTGATAAATAATGTTATTTAGGTGTTCTTGATATAAAGCGCATACGTCTGCTTTATTTACTTACGGCCGTTCTTATGAAGGTCACTAACCTGACGTTAACTTTAAATCGCTGTTAAAATAAACAAAAGCTCATCAAAACGTTGGCGCTTATGACATATTATTCATTAGTAAACAAACTTCTATGAGCTTTTGTTTATTTTAACAGCGAATTAAAGTTAACTTTAGATTAGCGGCCTTCACAAGACCGGCCGTTAGTGTGTGAAAGTTGAAACAGTTAACGTTGGCAATTCCATCCGCGAACGGCAAAGCAAATATCCGCGAACGGCAAAGAAAAGGGAGCACAAGGGTGCCCCGCTTAAAATCAAATCAGCGAACCGCAAAGTCGCGAACGGCGAGGTCTGACTGTATATATTATTATTATTATTATATTATAAATATGCTGTGATTATTAACCACATATAATTACTAATTACTTTTTCGCTTGTTACCGATGATTAGTCAAGTAATAATGGTGTTTTCCCTTGCCAAAAACCAGTAAACAGGTTGAAATAATCTTTTCAAACGTAACTCAAGTTTAATAAATTATTAAATTATTTTTTTCCGGCAACCTTATTAAAACAATTGCCTTACTATGTTGACATGAGTAAAGTCCAGATGTACCGAATTCTTTTTAAAAATTTGCTTTCAATCAATTAATTAATATCTATTAGAAAATCACCCATACTTTGTGTTGCTTAGGACCCACTGTATACCACTTTCTAATATGTATGAGATACCTATTTTTATATGTAGGGTCGTTATTTTGTACTACAGAAATGTTTTATTTGTTTAAATATAGGTATTTTTTCTACTTTCTAATAAAACCACATAAGAATAAAAATTTCATTTTATTTGCTAACTGATAGGCAGAAATTAATTGGTATAATTCATAGCTCTCCAGCAAAATTAAAACATCAAACTTTTTTAGCCAAACCTTTATATTTGTAAAATTTATATCTGCAGAAGTTTTATGCAGAGTTTCTATAACAAAGTTGCAAGCTTCAGGTAGCACTCTTCTTTGAGCAAAGAATCTGTTGGGTCTCATTTTTGTCAAGGGCGAAGCCTGAGCTATGTGCAAATTACTCTTATCTGTTTCTGAGTTAAAACAAATAAACCAAATTTTATTTGGTTAAGGTGTTCACCCTATATATGTTGGGTTCAAAATTTGCCCTTTTTCGGCAAGGGTAAAAACCTGAGCTATGTAAAAATATTACTTTCATTTAAGTAGTGGTTCTTGATGTTACAGCAAAAATAGACAGAATTTAATTTTTTAAAGTGCTCACCTTGTATACATTTTGTTTTTGAGGTATACGGGCAACAGACAGGCAGGCCGACAGTCGGAATTGAGAAAACCTGTTTTTCGTCATCTCTAAGCCCTGAAACGTGAAGATTTGGAAAAACATCGAAGGGTGATTTTTTTGCGATTACAATAGCTACTCCTTTGTCTCTTAGAGGAGGGAAGTAAAAACTAAAAGAAAGTCCTATAACTGTTTGATTTGGTTATGGGGGTTTAAAAAATACTCGTACTACTGAAAAACTGTCGATACCTAGAATTTAGTTAATCTGGTCTCAAATATTCGAGAATTCGATTAATCTCGCTTTTCTAGAATATTTCAGATCGATAGATGCCAATCTCGATCTCGAATTTCGGTGGCACTACCACTAACAGGCCGATTCTATTACATTTTTATATTGGTTTTAAAAATATTATTGAAAATCTGTCGAGATGAGAATGTTTTTAATCTCGTCTTGAATATTCGAGAATTTGATTAATCTCGTCTCGAAAATTCAGAGATCGAAAAATATATGTCTCGATCTTGAATGTCGAGAGATGAGACGAGATCGAGAATTTTCTAGTCTCGGAGACATCATAAATGCATAGTAGTTGCATATTAGTTACCTCGTTCTTGAAGTGACATATTGTTGAAAAAGCGAAAAAAATCTTTGGTGACAAACAATCTACCGAGTGTTTCACTTAAGGTGCGAACATAGGGACCTAGCATGGGAAATCGTATACCGGTTCACGGTTATGCATATACCTGGTCACCATTTTTGTGGAAAAAAATGGTAGTGGTACTAAATTAAAGAGAATAAATTTCCGCATCGTTTAGTATTAAAAATTTATTGAATAATGTAAATTGTGCATAAAAATGTTAATTTTAAAATTTAGATATTCCCAAATATTCATTAGAATACTCAACATTATTCATAGTAATTAGTTAAATATGTGAATTAATAACTAACAGAAAATAACATTAATTTTGGCAGAAACAAATTTGATCATGGCTGTTCTGCTTTTTTTTGTGAATAAAATGCACAATATTTATTACAGTTTTAAGCTGTTTCTATCTTACAGAAGCAACAAATTCAAGTAAAGTAGTATAAAATTAAGCGCATTTTTTCTCTTTCGATTGATACCACTATCAATCCTATCAATTCAAGCGGCAAGCAGGAATCTGCATAATATACCGGGTGACAATGAGACTAGGGCCATGCTTATATCTTCTCTATTAATGAATGGATTTGGATACAATTTTATACCAAGATACTATACATAATTTCTGATTGGCCCATAGATATAGTCAAAATGGCTAACTTTCGGTTTTACCGGAAATGATACCAACTTTGATTTTTTAAATGGAATACCCTGTATATTTTGTGTTTTTCTGAATCTACGACTCAAATTACATACAACAGTGTTGCCAAATTTGCTTAGGTATTATTAGTTATTACATAAAAATATTTTAAAGAATAATTGATTAATTAATTTTTAGTTTCAGATAGTAGTGCATAATGCATATCGTTAGATTGGCAATTGCATTTTCTATCTAATAGCAAGATGGCCCTTAGTAGGTGTGATTTAAAAAAAGTGTCTTTTTCTTAAAAAACGAGTTTAGCAAACTATATTCATTTATTATAGGTTTGTTATTGACCTTATTGATAAAATAGCTATTATTAAGAGTTGCTAGAGTCAATTAGAATAAATTTTTCCAAGTCAAGGCCTTCCATGGTAAAAAATAAAAATCAAAAAATCATTTTTTTGTTTAAAAAAATTGAAATTTGACAAGACTATTATATGTAATTTGACTCGTAGATTAAAAAAAACTTAAAATATACAGGGTGTTTCATTTAAAAAATTAAAGGTATTCTCATTTCCGGTAAAACCGGAAGTCAGCCATTTTGACTATATCTATCGGCCAATCAGAAATTCTGTCTAGTATCTTGGTATAAAATTTTATCCAAGTCTATTCATAAATAAAGAAGATATAAGCATGGCCCTAGTCTCATTGTCACCCGGTATACGATTGCTATTTCCCTATGTTCACTTTTAAAAATTCAATTTTTGTATAAGGTCTCAAACATACGTAATTTATCTTAACGAGGTCATTTAAAATAATTATCTTATAGAATTTAACCCTATTTCTACTGTTAAAAGAACAAAGAAACTGAATAATTTCGGTTATATAGATGCATTTATGAGGTCATCAGTTTCTCGATGAAAAGAAAATCGTCTGTAACTGTCTGCATAAATGTACAACTGAGGTTTTTGTCATTTCAAACATTCTAATGATGACCTTTCAGCTTAGCATACCCGGTATACTTGTGTCATATTTTGCACAAATCTTGCCTATTTCTTATGATTATGACCTCCGTTACACAGCTTCTCGGTTTACTAAGACTGAGACATCGCTTTTACACAATTTAAGTGTCCTATAATTGTGACATCAACTTACACATTCCTGGCTGCACCGTATTAGTGACCTCGGATGTCATTTTCACAATCGACTTAATTTGCTGTGTATCAGAGTGTGTATTAAAACCACAATTATATCACTTAATTGTGTGTCTTTTACTACCGCTAAAACCGTTGTGGCCACTTTCCATGGTGTAGATGGGGATGTCACAGTCTACGCAGTACGTGTATGCGTGTGTGTGTGTGTGTGTGTGTGTGTGTGTGTGTGTGTGTGTGTGTGTGTGTGTGTTATATTGACCTTGTTACTCCAACTCTTAGGTCTGTGGTTCTGGGTAGAGCACAGTTAATTTGGTGCCCAACTGTGAATGGTCTCACCGAGCCCGGTTTCAATCGCAAGGCTGCGGAAAATTCCTGCCCTCACGGGATTCGAACCGATCACTTGCTTAATGCAAGGCAAGCGCTTACCCATCTGCACTACTCGGCTTTTATAATAATACATTCAATAATAATAAGATTGGGCACTACAAAACAATGTTTTAACTAAGATGGTTAAAAAAACATGATTTCAAGTTAGGTGCTTACGCCTGCTGGCCTTAATGTTTGCAAAATGTGTAATAACCTCTTGCAATTCCATTTTATCAACTATCTCCGATTCAGCGGACAATAAAGAAAGGTTTTTCAATCTTTCCTAGTACATTCTGTTTCTGACATTACTTTTAATTCATAGCAGCTTCTTTCAGCTGAAGCGACCGAAAGAGGTAAAAAATGATAACAGTGCTGTCGCAATATCAGGAAAAATTGATGATAAATTCCGATTATCAACTATTTCACGCTTTTAAACTCTTTTAGTTTATCTAGATTTCAAGATTATTTGCAAATCCAAATTTGTATAGGAAATCATGTTGTTAAATTCTAGAATTCTTACAATTAAGTAAATTCAAATCAGCTTACAAATGCGGGAAATTCGCCACTTTCATTAACCTATGCCCGATATTACAAAACATTCTATGTCAGCTTGAATTTAAAGGCCGGAAATTCAAAACTACTTTTGGCTTTTGCGTGGACATCCCATTATTATGAAAATCAAAATAGGAGGATTCTTTCCTGCTTGCGTTTATTGAATGGAAGAAAAAGAAAATTAGAGAGCCCTTTGGGCCCCATCGTGCTCACCTCTCCCCCCCCCCTAAATCCGCGGGGTCTGCGGTTACCAAGTTACGCCACTGCTTTCACACTTAGCAAACTCACCAAAACTGAAACATGACCGACCTACAAAAAAATCTGGATCATATTATAAAGTCTGTACGTGTTGTAATACAGTTTTGAACTTGGATTTTTGAATTTTGTGTAACGCCACATATGTTTTGTTGTTCTTATAATGGATTGTGCACTTAGATGCCATTGGCATACCTAATTTATAAGTACACCGCTCCCATCTTTATTTTTCGAGCGCAGCAGTCGAGGAATTACTAATTTCGAATGCGCTCACCTTGCTATAAGACGGAGGTTGCCAAACTTTTGGAGCACGGGCGCTCTTCTTCGCCTTGAAATTGAAGGGAGAGGTCGCCGTCGGAAAATTCTACTCGTAGCCCGCTGGGATCTGTTTCTACGAGAACCCCGATTTCAAGTAGGCCTTGTATTTGGCGATGGTGGGATGCTTTCACTAAACAACCTCTTGTGTGAGCAGACGGTTTAGGCCGCATACACAAACTTCGGCCGTTATCGATCGTTGAGTCTCTTTTGCTGCATCTCTATGCTGCATCTTTTTGCTTCATCTTTATCACTGCAACATTACTGCTGCATTTGCGTCTTCCACGTACCTGGACGGCGTTGTCAGAGATGACCCCGCTGAACTTTCTGCGTTGAAGGTGCTTTTCCGGGGTTCTATAAGCCACAGATATTCCTCGTCGGCGTGTTCCACTTGGTGGAGTTCTGTGTTGAAGCCTTCCACTTGTTGACGGTTGACTTGTTGTTGACTGTACAGACAGTTTCGCCTGCGATAAATTATGCGATGATCCAAAAACAAAGCCTTTGATTTCCAATCTCACTCAAAAAAATAACTTATTAGCTATTTTATCAATCGCACTGGCGATTTCAAATATGAATTTACTAAAATCACGCATAGAGCATGTACAAGTTGCGGTGTAGTTTTTGGTATTGCTCGACTTCGATCGCCAGTTTTGTTTTTTGTTGTGAATAACAACTGGCGCCCTATTGTGATTTAAGTAATATATGCATTTTGTAACCTTAGAAACCGCTGATTGGTTCTTATTTACACCACATTCTGGCTAGGGTTTGAGCTAGCCAGGGCTGTGTTTGCCTCTTATTTAAGGGTGTTACAGTTACAGAGGTAAACCAAGTTTACAGGCAGTTAGACCTCAAGGTGGGCCCGTTGTGCTATCTCCAAGTCACATGTGTATATATGTGTTGTGTGTACGATGGTTTTGTTACTCTACTTCATATTCTAGTCTTCAAAAGAGTGCGTCGTTAATTGTATCCCAATATTGAATAATGACTGGGCTAAGTACCGGTCCAGTGGACTGCGAAAAACATTCTGCATATTCCCGGATTCGAACCGAGGACTTGCTATTGTATTCGTTACGCTTTATGCACTATTCTACGAAGGTGGTTGCATTGTAATACATATCAACTACTCAAATATAAGGCCAGAAATAGTGACGAGTGGAAAGCTACGATTAATCAGCTGATAAACTGAAGGCTCCACACACACGCATTGGAGAATTTTGAGAAAATATACCCCCTTGCAATTTACAGTACATATTTCTGAAACACCTTGTATATATTATTCGGTATTGGTGATAACAGAAAAATATTCTTTTCTATTGATGGTTTATTTATAGATTTCCTTAATTTATTTTGATTTTCCTAAATCGCTCATTAATGACCCCTATTAATGAACGATTTTCTATTAATAAACGATTTTAGTATAGATAAAATCCGAGATACCATTTATATTAAAACTTTAAGTGTCAAATTTTTATGATGGAAGATAGGATTAACGGAAAATATTGTAACTAACTCGTGTGTTAATCGGCGATTAATTATTTTAGCAATTAATCGCCGATTAACACACGAGTTAGTTACAATATTTTCCGTCTCAAATACACTGGCTTACAAATTTACGTTTGTTGGTTGGGGTTTGAATTTCAATAGGTCCTACTACCTAAATATATTGCTATGATTTCAAATATGGCTTAGATTTCTTTTTATCACATCCAGATACATCACAATTCTAGAAATAGAAAGTAGTGATTTTTACCACGGTATGTAACTTCACTGCATTTAAAAAGGAGACTGTCGTGATTGTAATGACTACAGAGGAATACCACTATTATGTGTAGTCGCCAAAGTGTATGAGGATATGGTATATTAGAAGACAAATTAGGAAGTGCACTCGAGAACAACCTGGAAGATGCACAAAGCGGCTTTCGACCTGGTCGAACTGTACAAGACCATAAGCTCACGATTCAGCAAATGGCAGAGAAATTACTAATAATGAACCGGGTGGTGTAGCTTGAACAAGTATCCACGTTCGATCAGCATAGTTAAGCAACGCTCTCTCTGGTCAGAACTTGGATGGGAGTTCCACGGCTGCTTCTCCCGGCACCTCGTGGTACGGCTGCCACGGAAAAAAGCTGGTCCTGGTTTGTCATAATAACATAATAACAGTCGTTAGTGGGCTTGGAAATCCCCATAAAATGTACAGTGACGCCTATAATTGGCCTAACGGCTGTTGGCGGAATGTGGAATACAATAATAAAAAAATAAAATAAGATAAAATATATTTCATTGATGTGCGAAAGGCTTTTGACACCATCAATAGAGATACTTAATCGGATCCAATTGAGACAATAAAAAGACAATAACAGGTAACAGGGTGAAAACTAGAAATATGATCTCAGAACTGTTTTACACCACGAAAGGAAGAAGACAAGGAGGAATTTTGAGCCCATTATTGTTTATATCAGTAATAGACGAACTTATAAAAGAAGTCCAGCCAAGAAGAAGGAAATTCACCGGGTACACCCCCTTACGACATATAAACGTAGAAATACTTGTATTCGCGGATGGCATTGTGCTGTGTGTTGATAGAAAAAACCTGGAGATCTGGTATGAAATACTTAATATACGGATGGGGCCATAATTATATATAATAGCAATAAGATAACATGAACCACAAAATACAATGCTTGAGTAAGAAAGAGATGCCCATACAACAAAATTATTTTAGTAGGCATATTTAGTTGACACATGTCATAATTAAAGTGAGCGTCAAGCCTACTCGTATATTTGCTACTATGTTTATCTCTTTCTTACTCAAGCAATATGTGTTATTTTCTTGTTCAAGTTATCTCATTGCTGTTATACCACTAAAGTACTTCTTCTAGTGCCCACGGTTTCCTATAAGTAGACCGATATTTCTGAAATTTTGCATGGGGTCATAATTTTACATTTTGAATAACTTTCCTTCATGACATTTTGACGTATTTAGACAAAGAAGGCACTTTACCTGAAAAAAAATAAAGTTTTCTATCTACCGCTCGTGAGGGCTTATGAAAACCAAACCAACATTTTAGTATTAAGGTTTTCGACTCAAAATTATACAAGGAGTATTGCTACCTGGAGATTTTGCGCCAATTTGTATACACCCTGTATATAATTGTGGCCCCATCGGTATATTATATACCTATATCTAGAATTTAATGTGGATAAAAATAAAGTGGCAGTAATTGCAAACAGTGATTTAACTACAACTATGTAAATTATCATGGCCCCACGTTGGGCGCCAGTTTAGCATATATGACTCAAAACAAACACTAAACACTTTTAATTTAAATATTTAATGAAAATAAACTCAGACTTTAAATATAATACATGAAAATAACAACAAAAATACTGGGTAACTACAAAACTAATTAAAATAAAACCGACGCGAGACGCTACACTTTCACTTTTTGGGTTCCCGGTTACAAGTGTGTGTCTTAAAATCTACTATCCTCGCGCACTCTTTCTAATTAGGGGGTTTGTCGTCCGAGGGCGTGAGAAGGCTGTTATGCATATGGGCATGCTAATATTCTGCTACAACAATTGAAATTATTGAAATTGAATTTTCTTGATGTGTCAAGTCTAAGTTTTCTTTAAAAATTTCTCAAAAATGAGTGAAGAATTTAGTTGCATACCACCAGAATTAAGAAGAGCGGCACAAAAGGCCATAAATAATGTACTGCTTAGAAAGTCGCGATTAGTTTACGAAAAAGAATATCAAAAATTTCAATTATGGTGCGATACTAGCAATGTACAAATAATAACAGAAAATGTTATGCTTGCTTATTTTGAAACACTGTGGTCCACATACTCGAAGTTGAAAGCCTGCTTAAATGAACATAAAATTGTTGATATATTCCATGGGCGTAGTAAGCAAAATATAGTAATCATTTATTACTTAAACTAAATTAATGCATGGTAGTGAAACGAAAAATACTTGATTTCTGTTTAAAAAAATTTATAATATATAAAAATAATAATTTTAAATATCTATAACTAAATGTATTTTAACAAAAACGTCTATTCTGGTATTAAGCTTCAATTAATTGAAGAAATGATTATGCATCTATTTTTTGTTAGGAACACCATTTACAATATGGCCTGCAAAACAATCACGCCCTGTGGTTGGAGCACAGAGAACAACATTTTCACCACAATCCAGACAATAATAACTAGCTTTTTGCTGTACTTTTCTAACTCTTAAACAAATGACACATTTTCGTTGCACCCTTCTTCTGTTTGACGTAGTACTTTGTTACGGCCTTAAACGGTCTTTACGACGCTGCACCGGCACATACAACAACTAAACGGCCGGCGCGGTTGATATTTCACAAAATCGCTACCCATGCCGCAACAAGATAATGCCGGCTAAAGCATCAGTGGAGCAAGGGAGGGTCCTTTACGAGATCACCTAAGGGCAGCGGCCAGAGGTGCGGTAAATAACAATAAAAGTATATAGGGCGCTACCAAGGCTGTCTTTAAACATAACCGTAAAACCGGACCTGGACGGTTAGACGGGACGAGAAGTACGCAGGGTACTACGTCAGGAAGGTACTCGAGAACTGTCGAGCTCGGACTACAAGTTCGAGAAAGAAATACTTGAATCACTATTTCGGGTATTTGCTGCTACCGCGGGGGGGGGGGGGTCGTCGCCTAACCTACCTGCACACTTCAACGCTGAAGATTCGTCGTACGTCAATCTTGACACTAGCTGTTTAAAATGAAAAAAGCATGCAGAGGTCGAACACAATAATAGGTCCCTTATTCAGATATTCGTCTATTGTCTGACGTTACAAAGCTGTCAACGGACACGTCGCCTTAATTATCGTAGGCTTTAAATTAGGGCCCCAGTTGGAGTTAGCGCGTTATTTCTAATGCACACAAATACAACAAATGGTCAACATAATTCAGCCGGCTTTGGTTGGCCCGTTAAGCGAACTGCAGAAAGTTAGTGAATAATTAGGCATAATAGAGACGTCCGAAGCTCATTACTATACAGCGACCGTATCACTAGGTTAGATCAAGTGCAGAGTAAATGTTGAATTATAGGTAACTGTGGCCGAAGCCCATGAGCTGGCAGTAACTGTATCGCTTAACTGGGTCATACACAAAGCTAAGGTTTACTCATGAAAGAAAGCGGCCGAAACACGCAAATTTGCAACACTGTAATGTTTAATTTAGATCAAGCACAAGCAAATTTTAATTACAAATAAGAGCGACGAAAATACATAAACTCACAACAACAACTTCGCTTAATTTAGGTCACGCACAGCGCAACTGGTTAGTTACGCATGCGAGCGATCGAAGCACATCAACTCACAACAACAACCTCGCTTAATTTAGGCGCGCCCAGAGCCACCGTTTAATTACATCTACAAGAATGGCCAAAGCACATGGATTAGCAGCGGCTATCTTGCAAGCGTGGCTCAAACACAGAGCAAATGTTAGCTATGAATTACAAACGGCCGCAACGCATAAATTTACAGCAATGGCGGGCACGATGTCAGTAACATAAATAGCGGTTGATTAGTCACACCAATGGCGAGCAGAAATGCGGTTGTTTAATTAATTAGCCCCGGTTGTGGGCTACATGCATGACAGTTCAGTCACTCTGCAGGCAACGAGTTAGGCACAATAGCGTTAACACACACGCGATGATAAGTTCGCGTCGTATAAAAAATGGCTACTAGGTTACACAATAATTTGCAACGATACCTGTATTTTTGGGCGGCTCCTGAGCGTTGCGTGGGCAGCCACTGGCTGTGCCTTCGGCAAGGGCTAGGTTTGACAGCGGGGGCGGTACGAAAGCATCATTGGGGCCTGAATCCGCCTTGGAATGGCGTTTAATTGGGATGGGTCTCGCACATGAAACCGAATACAAGGATAGAATCGAGGGCACTCTACACGTCCTGCCAGCGAAATCCCCTAACCAGTGGGAAGGAAGGATTACTCCTTAAACTACGTTGCAGAACGTGGCCATCGGGAGCACCAAAAACACTCAACGCTGCGTGCGTTACCGTCAACGGCTCTGTCCGAACTCACTCTCGAAAGGCAAACACAGTTTTACAAACAACTTGCTGTAACAGCACGAACGGAATGCCGACGCCCCCGCGACAAGCGCCGAAGCGTCGCACGAACTCTCACTGTAAGACCTCTTAGCTCGACGGCTCCGGGCCGAATCCCCAAGCGACCGTTTGAAAAACTCGCGGGAAGTAAGCGCGTCATCAGGCGACTCTCGACAGCCAATGGCGAGGCGTAGTCTTAGGCGGATGGAACTAGTTTTGCCCACGCTTAACGAGCACGTGTTTTATAAAGGATGGCCTAAAACGACGATAACGAGACAGCTGCGCCAATATACAGGGTGTTCGAATTCGAAAATTGTTAGAATATGTGATGAGAAGTTAAAAAAGAATGCTGGAATCGGGTTTGAAATACAGACAGGCTGTACTGAAAGCTTAAGTGATCAACTCTAATACTAAAGGCTGCAAAATGGCTTAACAACTTAATGCTATCAAGAGTTACCGTAGTTTTAGAAGTCATTTGTACTTCTACGGCCCTCTACTTGATTATTATCAGTCCCCCAGTGATTGGCTACCAGCTGGTATGCCAAATTTATGGTGAATTGGGCATGTGACATTTTTACATCTTTTCTAAAATATCGGAAAGCCAAGTACGCATAAGTCTCTATAATGCCTAGAATTGAGGCATACATTCTGTGTTTCCAGTTTTGGGTATGCCACACTTCTTCTAGGGCTAACCCGGCCTGACGCAAATGGTTATGGACGTCAACTGATGGAGCCCCTTCAAAATAATCCTCGACCATTGTAATTCTAGGAACTTACAAAACATAATTTCCCCCATTTTCGTCATCAAATTTTTTGGTTGCAGTTTTTACAATTCCTATAAAATGTAGACCTCTTTTTCCAACTCCAATGTTGTTTTAACGGACGCAAACCACTAGTCAGCTACCACAATTCTTGCGGTACCATGCCACGGTTCTGTCAATCGTAAAATTGTTGACGTCCCGGCACCCATATCAGCTTGCCATTTTTTTACGCATTAAATCTTTTTCTTCATTTATTTCTAAACGAATCATTACATTGCTCTCAGCGTCTGCCAAAATCTTCACTTCACAACCAATCCTTTCGGGTTTCGTTTAATTTTAATTACAGCTGGCATTCCTTGTGTATCATAACTTCCTCTTCCATACCAGGCGAACATGGACTCATCAGCACATAATTTGTATCCTGGTATAAAAACATCGTTCCATTTTGCATGCAGCATGTCAATCAGATCTTTGATGCACTTCCACCTGTCAATGTCTCCATCATCGTTTTTTGAAAGGGCTAGATGATTTAAAATAAATTCAAACCGATGATACTCCATGCCAAAATGTTTTCCAAATGACGGACTGGTAAACATTTGGTTTTCACCTTGTGTGGCCCAATATTCGCGCTTGGTGTGTAGAATGTTTGTACTCATGGCGTATAAAACTCCAATAACATTTGCATTGCAAGCCTCCAAGATATTATCCATTTCGTCATATGGAAAGAACAAAAGAACAAAACGCACTCATATTATATATGTTATTATTAACTAATTTAATTTCGGTTTGTATTTTATAACGCCAAATGCTTCAACTTTTGTTGATTCCCCAAGCTTCCATGCCGTTTCATGTGCAATTATTATTTTTTCAGCAGGTAATGACTCGACTTCCTCTTCTTGTAAATGTCGCTGACGTGCAGCTTCATATTCGCCTTCATCTTCACTCGATGACGAAGATGATGAAACTGCATATCGTGGCGAAGTAGTTGTGCGACTTGTGCGGGCCATGGGCTCTTTAGTGCATGATGGAGAATTTTCAGTTTATTTGCGTTTACGATCAGTGGCTTGTTGATTATTTATTGGGCCTACATAGATTAAAAAGATATCAAATTAGTTACTGATTTCATTGTTCATTATTTTAAATAAATATTAGAATTGTATTTTCTTACTTCCATTTAAATAGAGTATTGGGTTCATTTTATTGCATTTTTAATTTGTATTGATGTGCGATAGGTGATTTTCAAGTTGAATACCTCTAAAATGGGTTTCCTTTGTGTTCTTTCTTCTTTTTTTTATTAACTTCTATTTTAAATAGAACACCCGGTATATTATTACATTTTTAAATTCAGCTTGGAATTTAAAAGAAAATTTGTCTCTTCAACTAACGCTCTATTTTGTACGGTTTCTGTAGAATTTGTAATTCTTGAAAGATTTTGACAAATGCTAATAAAATTTTTGGCTAATTATAACATCACTGTAAAAGGAAATTGTGTGTTTGTATCACACTAGAGTTTTATATCTAGAAATAATAGTAGGTTTTTATGGCAGGAGTGTCAACCAACAAAGTGAGTTCAACAGTTGAAATACCATAAAAATTCCTTTAACTCAAAATGTAAACAATATTTTTTGTACTGCTCATGAAGAAAATCTATATTACGTATATTCACTTACCCGGTTTTTTTAACAGTTTGGTATTAATTTTCATTTCCTGATGGTCTAAATCCCACAAAACAGTTGCAGTCGATCCATCAAGTTTTGTAATGGTCCCTTGGCACATTGCATTTAGGTAATCCTTTCCAAAAACTGCTTTACTCCATTTGAAATTCGATTTGTCGTCAAAATTAGTAGCTTTCATAAAAGCTCTTTCTTGGAGACAAAATTCCATGTTCACATTCATTGTACACGCCACTGTAGACACTAAATTCTTAATGAAAAATGCTTAATCGGCTGTACCTCAGCTGCCGTCGTTACTAGCAAGTTCAAAATTACACAACAGATACGCAAAATTTTATGAAGAATCTGTTCGTCCTACTGCAGTGTTGCAGATCGTCACATAATTATCAGATGCTAACATAATTTTTTCGCCATTTTGGTAAAAAATTATGAAGTAACATAATTATCAATTTTAACATAATTTTATTGTCATGGATAGTGTATTCTCTATTATCGTATCGTCGACTGTCTGCAATTTCTAATATTTAATTGGGCCATCTCGTATCGTCATTGTCAAATTTTGTGTGCATATTTTGAAACCTATTTAGCACCTTTGGTTGCTTCACCATAAAGGAAGGGCCCGGGCAGCGGCGACCTCCTATAGATCATGTATATAGTTTACTAACCTATATACAGGGACTCTACGACCTCCTAGAGTACCTGTATATAAGTTTATACAGATACTCTAGGAAGTACACGGTCACTAGATTAATACACTAAGTGTAAGGTACCGCCATTCCATTCCTCATGTGAGAAAATTCTGAGATAAAGATAGCAAATATACATTTCCCAAGTGCAATAAGGAAGACACTTGTTTTTGGGGATTTTCTTTTTGTTGTAATGGCACTGCACTAATTGCGGTACCTTACACTTTAGTGTGTTGATCTAGTTTGGCGACATCTATTATCATACAAGCACAATTTATGTTTAATTTCTCGAAGTTAATTTCAATTAAATGGCGGGTGAGCCGAAAAAACTGCTGCGTTGCCATCTATAGGTATTGTTAACATAATTTAGAGCAAAATTTGATAATTTGTCTCGGCGCTCCCATAATTTTAAATCTTAGAAACGGAAACACTGTCCTGTTGAGAGGACGGATAACGGACAACGCTATCCAAAATGCGTCCTACCACCAGGACAGCGCTTCCTGCTGGCCGGACGCTTGGACACTCTATCATTAAAGTAATTTATTGCTTTACAACTTTTTTGCACGTGGCGAGGCGACAGATAAACGTCAACCGACGTTAACATAACCTACAAATTTTTGTTAAAATGTTGTAATTTCTCGATTTCTCGATTGCAAATAAAACATATGTAGTCCTTGGCACTGAAGTTCTTTTTTGTCCCTCATGTGGTTTATTTGCCTTGGCCCTACGGGTCTCGATAACTAAATCCGCGTTCGTGGTAAAAAGCTAAACTTCAGTGCCTTGGTATACAAACTACTATAATCTGGGACTCATTACCTTAACACATAAACGTTTAATCTTAACTATTGCATTAATAATCCAATTGGGATAAATAATATTAAAAATATCGGGTGTGATACAAGCACACATCTTCCTTTTACAGTGATCTTATAATTAACCAAAAATTTGATTTTAAGTTTTTAAGCATTTGTCAAAAATTTTCAAAAATTACAAATTCTACAAAAACGGTACAAAATAGAGCGTTAGTTGCAAAGACAAATTTTCTCTAGAATTTCTCAAAAATTTTATAATATACCGGGTGGTCTATTTAAAATAGGAGTTAATAAAAAAATGGGAAAAAACAAAAGAAACCCATTTTAGAAGTATTCAACTGAAAAATCACCTATCTCACATCAATACACATTAAAAAAATAATAAAAATGTGATGCTTGAAAAACTAGCTAGAGCCGTTTTTTGAAAAATCGAATAAAACTGAAAAATCACAAGAGAAAACACCTATTTTCGGTTATGCGATTTTCTTCAAAAGCTTGCTGTCGCATCTACATAGTACACAAAACGTATATATGAAGTTTCAGCGTTATACGTATTTTCGTTTTTGAGATATTCTGTTCACAGACAGACACACACAGCCAGACACACCAATGAAAAAAATACGTTTTTTGGGTTCAGGGGACTCTAAAACGTGAAGATCTGTTGAAAACTCAATTTAGAATTTTTGGGGTAAATCCAGTACTTCCTTTATTGTAAAAGGAAGTAAAAATGCCACGAATGATTGCCGAATATTTGAAATTGCCAAATCCTGAGCTTCATACTGGCCACTGTTTCCGACGGTCCGGTGTCACCCACTTGCAAATGCAGGCGGCGATTTAGTTACAATAAGAAGGCACGGAGGTTTGATATTTTCATCTATTGCAAAGGGATACTACATCGCCAATTCTATCAAGAAAAACTTGAAGTAGCACAAATGTTTTCTTCAGAGAGAATTCAGCCATCTACATAATTTTCTCCAACATGTTTCAAGTCATCATCGTCATCTTCAGTTACTATAGCAGGGCCATAGCTACCACCGGGGCAACCGGGGCAGTGCCCCAGGGCCCCCGAAGACGGAGGAAGTTTTTTTACGAAATTGTCTTTAAAAAGTTTTGAGCTAAACTTAGCCTGTTTAAACGTTAAATACAGTTTTATATTAAACTCAATGTGAAGTAAATATGTGTTTTGTCTGTTTTAAATACCCATTCTTTTATCTTAACAGAAAAAAAATCACCAAATAGTAACACTATTAAAAAAGTCTTACTAAGTGAAAGTGATGTAGAGGTAAAGGGGAAGATAACATGGGGGCCCCATAATTATTTGTTGCCCCAGGGCCCCCAAGCCTGTAGCTACGGCCCTGTACTATAGCCAACAGAATTGAAGCTACTGATGACCAAAAAGTTGAACAAAACTTCGTGTCAACTGAAAACCAACCAAATTTAACTGTAAATGCAAAGACACAGCAAATGTCACTATCAAAATATTCAGTAACTGTACGATTCATAATATTAACATATTAGATGTAATCATAATTAGATTGATGAGTTGTTTGTTACTTGTTTAGTTGATTTAATTATTAGCTACTATATATTTCTTTTGTTTAATAAATCAACCTATATTTTCGATAATCGTTCGAAATTTACAATAATAATTCATCATAATACACACAACACAACACTGTATCAGCTGAAAATTTCAGGTTATGTTGTCTTCGTTAGTCGCTGACTCCCACTATATATGTACAAAATGAATTTGATAATATGTACAATCTACATGGTGTCACCTTAATATGGTCCAGCACACAGTCCGGCATTTAATAGCATAAAAACTAAAAACCGTTATCATTACACTTCGTAAAACTAGATCACAGGAGAAAACATGAAATAATGACGTTTTGTTTGAATTGACGGTTAGACACGAGTCAGGCGGTCGTTGCCAATATTACGTGTAATGCTCCGTATCGTACTGGAGCTCAGTGCGCTACGTAATTGAGTGTAAAATAGAAAAATAACTATTGTCATATAGGGCCGTAGATGAAGAGGGCAGGTGGAGGTGAGATCCAAAATATGTGCCAGTTGACAAATTTTCGTTATCAATCATCCAGCCGCGGCAGCGCCAGTGTGTAAAAAAATTGCAAACATGGTGGGGTTTAATTCCCATTAAACGAAATAAAAATGTTTATTTTTAAACGTCAAAAAAGTAACATGATGGTCAAGGTAAAAGTGTCACTTGATCTGACTAGGCATAGAAAGTGTTACTTTATCTGCTTAATAATATAAATTAACAGAATCACACATTTCAACAGTATAAGTCAATTATTGTTTGTTATTTTCATACATAGTAACCATGTAACCATGGAAAAATTGTTTCCATTGTATCACGATTCTACCTCAATAATATTTTTCACATTCCTAGTAAATTATTGTTTTTTAATTTTGTTACCTTTTGCGTTTTGCAATTTAGGTATTCGTTTGAAAATAAAATTATACCTATATGTTATTGGGTGAACTATGTTAGGCAGCCCAATGATATAATGTACTTAATATACTATTGTTCATTTCGGATATGGCGCCAGACAGCTCAGGATCGACGATTTCGAAGTTGTAATGAATTAAATTAATAAAAAAATAGCTCATTCATCGTCCACCTTAATGAACATGTATGTATATTACTTAAAAAATGAAATCTTATATTGCGATTTTATGCATCATTTTGATGTTGAAAACGACAACAAAATGTTATTATAGTTATTAGGTCAAAACTACAGAGAATGTATTTTTACAGCACCATTTAAGGTATCCTAAAACTATAATGAACAACGTATGTATGATATATCTGGCCTGTATACATTTGGACGTTGTTATACACGTGTGATATTGTCACTGAGTTCTTTTACTTTGCGTGATCTTACGTATATTTAGTTAACAGAAAAACGTTTCGAGGGAAGACTGCGAATGTAAAGGTATGCGATATTTATTGTATTATAAAAAGTTGTAACAGTATGAGATTAATGTGTTTAATAGTGATTTAACAATTAGTTTACTTATACAAGGTGTAAATAAATTGAAAACAAAGCTACACGTGGAGCTGTTTTTCGTAAAAGTCGAAATATTAATAATAAAATGTTGTGTTGATCTTGGGCCCTCACGAGCGCTAGATAAAACATTTATTTTAAAGTAAACTATCTTTTCTGTTCTAAATACGTCAAAGTATCATCAAGGAAAGTTGTTCGAAATGTTAAATTATGGTCCCATGCAAAATTTCTGAACTATCAGCCTACTTTTATGAAACCGCGTTACTGCAAAAATACTTCATCTAATACACACTGACTTGTATTTGATAGATTTTTCATTTAAAGCAATCTAAGCCGCACGGCCATATAGTAATACAGATTTGAGTTTAGTGATGATGGAGTGAGTTTCAGATTTTGTTGAGTATACCAATCGCTCCTTTTGCTTTCTGAATTCTGCTTTGCACTTCTCCAAAAGGTCCTACATGTTTGGTTCTAACACTGATCATTGATCATATATGTGAAGCTTTCGACCTCTTCAGTTGGTCGATTTTTACAGAGAAGTATGTTGTTGTATTGGTTGTTTATGCGAATTTCCTTGGATTTTCTAATGTTTATTTTTAATCCCACTTTGGCTGATTCTTCTTCTAGGTGCCTTAATTGATTGTTCATATCGTTTAATTACTCAGTAATTGCTGCATTCCATTATACTTCCTTTCTTGTGTATGAGTATTACAAGATTATTTGCCAATCCTTTGGTATTTCTTCTGTATCTCATGTCTGCTGACAGATCTTGGTTAACCAATCTTTAACGCTGTATTCGCCATATTTTAGCATCGCTGATGTTATTCCATCCATTCCTGAATTATTTTAATTGTTCCACTCTCTCTATTTCCGCTCTTCTTATTACATCTCTTTCTTTCTCAGTTGTCTTCCTTCCTTATATTGCTCTTCTCTATTCTCTCTCTCTGACAGTATTTGCCTTCGTAGTGTATTCTCCAAATTTTCAGGATATCATCCATCTCTGTTTTTACCTTATTATTCCTGTTTTTGTATCTTACACTTGTTTGTTTTCCTTTATAACTTTTTGGCTTTACTTTGTCCGTTAGTGTTTCATTCCACACTTTGTCTTTTTTGGCCTTCTTTTCTCCTTTTCATTCCAAACCTTAACTTCCAATATGACCGATTTGAACCTATTCCATCTTTCATCTATGTTGCACACGTTTCTAGGTTCTATTTTTACTGCTGAGCTACTAGCCTATCTTGTAGGTATTCCCTGTAGCTTTGCCTGTTTTGATCTGTTTCTAGTTCATTCGTTTTAATCTATTCATGCTATTTTTGTCTTTTTTCGGCGGTCTAAATCTGGTGTCTACTATCAATAGGCTGGGATCAGTTGTTAGTTCTACCCCCCTTATTACTTTTACATCTAACATTGCATAACTGGCAATTGTGTAGTAGGTTTAACGCTTGAAGAACGCGCCTTCTACTATTAATCAATCTCAAATACTGTTGCTTCGGGGGTTCCTGCAGTCTACATTCGTAGAAAGAATTATATATGGGCAACTTACTATTTATAATTTTTAAAATTAAAACTAGCTAGTATTAAAATAAATCCTTTGCTTAATGCTAAGCCACTGTAAAGTTTCCAACATTAAAGAAACAGATATTCGCATAAATGTTTTAAAATTTTTATCAAAACAAGCATTGGTATTTCGGGGTAGTGTAGAAGAAATAGGCAACGGAAAATCTTTAAATTTTTGGACGGCATTAAGATCATTAGACAACAAATGGAAATAATGAGAAGAGACACACCGTATATATTGGCTGAGACGGTATTTATATGAACCAAAGTACAGCAAATTAGAACTAATAGGTATTAGAAGGGAACAACAAAAAATTGAAGAACAAGTGTCATTAGACGGAACGACGTTGTGTGGTGTAAATGTGACTATTTTTCTTTGAAAATTGCCACAAATAAAATATTTTTATTTTCAAAAATTCTTGCAATGACATTCAAGTGTTTCCGCATATTTGCACATATACAAATGCATGGGTATTTGCACATGTCAAACTGAAAATTAAATTTAAAAATTGACAGACATGAACACTTTTTACATGGCAAACAGGTAATAAAGTGATTGTAGATAGAAAAGTGAATGTAGAAGGAGGAGTAAATGTAGATAAAATTTTCCACGGGAAAAGGTTTTCCAATATATTGCTCTTCTATAATAAATACATGCACTATTGCAGAATCCGTATCATCATCATCACCCAGCCTCTCCAGTCCATTGTTGAACATGGGCCTCCCCAAGATGTTTCCAATTTTCTCTATTTTGAGCAGCTGCAATCCAGTTGGTCGAGATTCTCTTAAGGTCGTCGGTCCATCTAGTCGGCGGTCTTCCCCGACTACGTTTATCGGCTCTCGGTCGCCATTCAACGATCTTTTTTGTCCATCTACCGTCTCTTAATCTTGCTAAGTGACCTGCCCAATTCCATTTTTGCTTTGCAATGCGCGTTATAACATCCTCAACGCCCGTTCTTCTCCGGATTTCTTCATTTCTCACTCTGTCTCTCAGCGTTAATCCAAGCATAGATCTTTCCATTTTGCGTTGGGTGATTTGTAGTTTCTTCGCTGTCGCTTTGGTTAGAGTTAGTGTTTCTGCTCCATACGTTAGGACCGGGAGAACACATTGGTTGAAGGCTTTTCTTTTCAAACTAGTCGGAATGTCGGCCTTAAAAATATCTTGTAGTTTTCCATATGCGGCCCAACCTAGACTTATTCTCCTTGACAACTCGCACGTTTGGTTATCTCTACAGATTCTTATTTCGTGCCCGAGATAAGTATATTTTTCGAATCCGTATACTGCCTATGAAGTGCCCCCAATTAAAGCAGTTAGGAGCGAAAATAATTGTTTAACTTTCACGATTCGTATAGTAGTGTAATTTTAAATACTGATAATTTAAATATTAGAGGACTTGACATAATTTTAAAAACAAAATCGAGAAGAAAAAGTAAATACCTTAAGATATCGAAAACATCATGACATAATTTTGCTTTAATTGGACTGTACAATTCGTGTGTTGTGAAAGAAATGTTTGAAGAAAAAGTTGAATGAACTGGTTTTTTCTCTACATGTAACTATATATTTTAGATATGACAAAGTCTTTTTCACAGCTCGGTGGTTACTACACAAGATGAGAATTTAGAAATTTAGACTGGGAAAGAGGTTGAACCAACCAGTACTTTGGCAGAGGTTGATAAGCTATTAATGGTTTGTTGAAATAAAACCACTTGATGCTAAGGCCAACGTTTCCATTTTATTCTTTAAATCATTTTCAAGACCAATAAAGGAGAATTTTACAGGTAAGAAGCGATGTTTATACAAATTATAATTGAGATCTTACCTACCAACTTGTGGCAAAGAATCAAAGAGGCACATGCATTACAAAAACATGTGACAAGATTTTCAATTTACAATTAAAGCAGGTGAGCGAAGCTTGCATGTTATTTTATACACACTACTGTAAAGCTAGATTTCCTGTCGCCAGGTTACATATTAAAAAGTGACGAACACATTTAAAATTAATTATTACAATTTATTGGTTTTTGGCCAGAATGGCCGTCAATTGATAAGAATTTTATTCAAACACGACAGGATTGCAAGAATGTTCGAACTTTGCAGGTGGCGATGGTTTGCCGCGCATGCGCCTTACATACGGCGTCCGTATCATACCAGGGACGTTCAAAATGGAAAAACACTGTTCGCTGACAACGCAAAGATGATTTAGAAAAAATTCAAGAATTAATTAAAGGGTAATTATAGAGGGAAAAAAGAAAACAGAGCTACTAAGGCGTAGGTAAAATCATGAAGCCACTTAATAAGACAAGTGTGAAAATTATTATTTATTATTTAAATTGAAACAGGAAGTTATCCAAGCGAATATATATGATAATAATCAGACCACCATAAAGAAATAATTTTATGTTAAAGAATTTATTAATAATTTGAATTGAAAATGGGGGTTATGGGAGTCAATATATGATAATAATCAGACCGCCATAAAAGGAAAATTTATTAAGTTAAAGATTTATTATAAGAAAATTGAAGGAGGGTAGGTTGAGATTATTAAACAAGGTAATTTAACCAGGTCGAAGGAAATCTAAATAAAAATTGTTGTTGGACATAGCTAACTAAATGTGATATGAAACGCTACGGTTATCAATGTCTGTTTTTGATTTAAGGGTGTTGTTTCAATGAACAAACGATGGTTCATATTAGATTCAGTTGTGATGATATTGGTATTATCAAAATCCATCCCATGACCTGTACTGTTGACGTGACTATCTAAAGCGCAAGCCTTAGGTTTGATACGAGAATCGCTTGGGTGTTGAATAATCTTAGCTTTTAACCTTTGTGAAGTTTTCCCAATGTAGGTGGAATCACAACCATTACAATTTATCTGGTATACAACATTCTGGGTTAATAAGATTGGAGTTTTATCTTTCAGTATAGAAAAACAGTCCTTTATAACATGATGGTGTTTATCTGCTATTATTATGTGATTGAACTTGTGAAAACCCCTTTTTATTATACGGGATAATCCCGTAATGTAAATCAGACTTTTTTACATAGAAGGTTTGTCTTTCTCGTTTGCAGACCTATTAGAAGGAGTGACCTATTAATCGTATTAGAGAATAAAATGAAATTCAATAGTGAAATTTGATAATTATTTAATTTGAGAATGTTAATTAATTTATTGAGATTGGTCATGTTGAAATCTGGGTGTGAAATCGTGAGGATTCTGTGTTTGATACCCCTAACAACATTCAGTTTGTGTCGAATGTTATGTATAGAATGGAAATTCAAGTACCGACCAGAACTGGTAGGCTTGACGTACCAACCCAGTTTGATCACATTCGAGGCAGTTCTGATGACCAACGTATCCAGAAATGGAACTGACCTTTCCGTTTCTCGCTCCACTGTGAATTTAATGTGTTTGTTAAAGCTATTAAAGACACTCAGCACATTGTCGACCTCGTCACCCGGTACTGCGCAGACTATGTCATGAACGTAGACTGGTATAGAAAATGTGAATGATTTCAGCCAGGATTGGCGTAAGGGTTGAGCTCATTGGGGAACCAAAAATTTGTTGGTAAAATTTATTATTGAATGAAAAATATGTAGAATCAAAAATAATTTTGAGTAAATTGATAAACTGTGGTTTTGGTATGCTGATAAGTGGATGTATCAGATTCCAATTATCTGCAACCACCTGCATGACTAAATCCAAAGGAATATTGGTGAAAAGTGATACCACATCTAATAAAATGACTTCAAAATTAGGAGGCAAATGGAACTCTAGCTTTACATTAGTGTGTATAAAATAACATGCAAGCTTCGCTCACCTGCTTTAATTGTAAATTTGAAATCTTGTCACATGTTCTTGTAATGCATGTGCCTTTTTGGTTCTTTGCCACAAGTTGTTAGGTAAGATCTCAATTATAATTTATATAAGCATCGCTTCTTACCTGTAAAATTCTCCTTTATAGGTTTTGAAAATTATTTAAAGAATACAATCGAAACGTTGGTCTTAGCATCAAGTCGTTTTATTTAAACAAACCATTAATAGCTCATAAACCTTTGCCAAAGTACTGAGATCGGTGTTGGTCAACCCCTTTCCTAGTCTAAATTCTCATCCTATTTTAGATATGTATATACACAACACAAATATTAATGTAATTAGTTTTACGATAATAATTTCGCCACTTGTATAAATAATTAAAGAAAATTGTTGCTCATACGTTTTCACTGAGAAATCGTGACATGTGTGTTTCTTCAGCTTCATCCAAGGATGGCTTCCCCACATAAGAAATATTTTTGGGTATAGTTATATTTAAGTTCAGAATATGCCAATACTGCATAATCGCTACACTGTAAATTTTTCTCCATTAAACCGTTGATAAAACATTTGCTAGCATTTATTTTTATAATTATATTGTTTATATGATTTGGGAAAGTGGACATCGCTTCCTACGGTAGCTCTGCCAATGTTGTAGTTATTATCGATAATAGCTAAAATTGATCAAAATGCAATTTTATTTTCCTCGTCTGAAGGACACGTTTCAGGGTCCCCAAATGACTAAAAACAGGTTTTTTCAATTCCGTCTGTCTGTCTGTCTGTTGGCGGTATAACTCAAAAACTATTTCTTGGAGGAAGTCGATATTTTACATACATATTATGTACAAATACTACAGATATTATTTAAACAAAGCGTACGGGGAATGTGTTGCATAAATATCAGCATCGACGTATATCGTAAAAACTATTGCACATAAATATGTATACGCAACCTGCGTATGATATGTTTAAAAAGGAATGAAGAAATTTTTAGTGAAAGAATATTATCTGCATTGGTTTATTGGTGTAAAAAATATAACGCCTGATTTGGTTGAAACGCACCTTGTTTCGACAGAAAACTTAAGACATGCCCGGCGTGAAGGTTAAGCTAGCTGAAACGCAACGGTATGAAAAGGGCTTTATAGGGTTACGAGAAATTGGTCAACGATTTGTTCGCAGTCGCAGGCGCCGGGGTTCAGCTCCCTTCGTCAACGGATTTTTTATTTGAAAATTGATGTAATTCGCATTCAAGGGTATTCTTTTATTGTTTCCGTATTATTTGGAACGTGAAAACACATTAAACCTAATGTCTTTTGATTTTAAAAATTATTTAGTGGCACAATGTCCACCTGAGAGGGAAGTTCTGTGTAAAGTCTTTTACAGATTTGTTTCAGTTATTGCAAGCTACAACACAGCAATTTGGAATTTACCATGGTATTAGTTCACTTTGCCACGTGTGTTTACACAATAACAAAACACGTGACGACTGGTGATAAATGCATGGACACTAATGAAAATGTACATCAGCTATACTGTATCGCATGTAGCGATCGGCGCTCGAGCTGTTGTGAGGTCACGGGTACGCTTCAAATGCATGTATCTACGGAATCTAAACTAGTAGAGGTACCTATACGGTTTGCACTGTTGTATAGTTTTAGACACACTTTTTTTTGTTCACACCCCTTTAAGTGAATTTATTTGCCCGCGACCCCTCTCCTACTTCCATTAATTTCCGAGTTGGCCATTTCGTTATTAGTTTGCGCAGTGGAAATTGGGTACATCTTTCCATATGATTAATTTTGACTCGGAGTTTATTCTTATGCACCATCTACCAAACCATTCGAGAATGTGATTGACACTATCTTGGAGGTTGGTTGCAGCTCTACAGATGTCGTGATCTTGCGTGACAATTGCTGTGTCGTCTGCGTACATGGCCATGTCAGCGTTTGGAGGAATGGGAATGTCTGACATAAATAGATTATATAAAATGGGTCCCAGGATTGACCCTTGTGGAACACCCGCAAAAATGCTGTGTGACGTGGAGAAATAAGTGTTTACTCTCACCTGAAAGGATCGATCTGTTAGGAATGATGTAATAGAGTGCACGAGGTATGATGGAATTTTCAGTTTAATCATTTTATAGATAAGGCCCTTAATCCAGACTCTGTCAAACGCCTGTGCAACATCAAGGAACGCTATGAGTGTATGCTTTTTATGCTCGAAACCTTCTTCTATCTGTTCTGTTAACCTCAGTACCTGGTGAATGGTTGAGTGAGAAGGTTTGAATCCAAATTGTAAGTGCGGGAGTAAACTATTATCTTCAAGGAATTTATTTAGCCGGGTGTGGATAGTCCGCTCCAGAAGCTTGGACACTGTTGACAGTAGGCTAATCGGTCTGTAGTTAGCTGGGTTGTTATGTTGTTTTCCAGGCTTAGGTATCATAATTATGATCGCTTGCCTCCAGACAAGAGGAAAATACCCAGTTGGCAGACTTGCATTGAATAGTGCTGTGAGATAGCAGATAGACTTGGACGGTAAGTTTTTTAGGAGTGAGTTTGGGATCAGGTCCAGTCCAGGAGCTTTCTTGGACTTCATATCTCTAATATACATTTTAATTTCCGAAGGCGAGATTGGGTCTAGAAGCGAGATGTCCATGGGGTTTGGAAGTTCCAGATCCCTTCCCACTTGTTGAAAATGATTGATGTAAGATTGGTCCAGTATAGTGGTAAATGTATTTTGAAGGTGTTCCGCAAACAATTCGCATTTTTCTTGATCTTGTGGATAGTTTTTCCCATTGATTTGGAGTGTTGGAATGATCATTGGTTGTCTTAATATTCTTTTTGTGGCTTTGAAACAATTTTTTGGCTTTGCCTAATTGTTTCGCCATTTATCCAATTATTTCAAGCTTAACCTGTATATTTTTAGTTAAATTATAATTCCTTTTGCATTTCGAATTCGTAAATTTTCTAAACCAACGCATTTTGTACCTGCATCAAGTTCTTATCGTTTGCGCAATGCCCTCTCTGACCCGCGCTATCTCTTATCAGAGTGCGAGCCTTCCTCGAGGAAACGAAATTGTCGTCCGAGGCACTCATTCTTTTCGCCTCGGGCAACGCATTTCGCGCGGCCGAGATTTTATGTTAATTATATTAAATTACGTGCGCTCAACCAATTTCAATGAGCAATGTGTTTTCTAAGGGCTGATTACTATCAGGTACGATTGCGCTTTTCTGTTTTATTATCTCCATAGTAATTAGATTTTTCTTAGCTCTTAATTACCAGTTCCGTTTCAACAACGAGTTTATCTCGGAGGCCAAGCCTTATCGCACTTTCGACACCTCCTGAGTTCGACGTTTTGCGGCCTTTTGAAGATGCTTTTGCTGCCTTTTTGGGGATGCTTCTGCAGCAATTTTCTGCGCATCCTTGGCGATTCCAACAAGGGTTGTAGCCGTTCACGTCCAGCTTATTTTGCGAGGTTAGTTGTGCTGTTTCGAGATTTATCGTGTTTTTGATAACTGGTTTCTCCATTTATACATTTTAAACCCGTCAATATTTAAAACTAAAATTCATACGTTTTGCAATTATTAAAATGTAATGTTCAATTTGATACATGCTCTTGCTTTTTACATTAAATTTTCATGCTTATAGTTAATTATGCACAGTTATAAATTTTGCTATTTTTGATGTGTGTTTCGACCCTATGTAAAAGGTACAGTCACGCTATTTATTTTCAATAGCCTAACAGAAGGTTTTATTAGATGACTGTGATAAGCTTATCCCACGAGTGTTTTTGGTAAATTATTATAATAACCCGAAAGGGGTTCTTAATTTTATGCGTGTCGCAACCTTCAGTTAACGCACAATGTTGTTATTACATTATTTACATTTTAATTATCCTGACTATTCAACACTATAACATATAAGCCAATCACATTGCAGACATTTGCTTTTTTCAACCAATAACAGCAGTATATCACTGACTATTCAACTCACCACCTTCAAGTTAACTATTCACCAATCATAATTGAGTATTTATGTCATTTGCCACCAATCAGCGTAAAATTGTGCAACAATTCCGCTAGCGGAGTTTTAATGACAATTTTTTTCTCTTCCTGTGACATTTATTTAACTTCCTGTAAAATTAATAAAATATGATATTAGAAATGTCAAATTTGACAAACAATTTATTTTACGTCAACAGATTTTTATTTTCAAAGAGAACGTGATAAAATTGATTAATTACTAAGAAATGTCAATTTTGTTCGTTGAATAGTCCTTCAAATGCCGCTTGCAGCCGACGAATTGCATGAATTTTTGTCAAAGTGTTTATTCGTGTTTATTGCTTCAAAATTGGTCTCGTGCTGTCGCACTCGACCAATTTATATCGAAGCAATAAACACTCATACACTTTGACAAAAATTTTCGGCAATTCGTCGACCGCTCGCGGTATTGTATATGATTATTGGTTACTGATTCTTCAAAACTTTTATTAATGATTAATTAAACGCTAGTCACTTGTAGTTTATTTTTCTTCTAGTTATTTGAAATCTTTTGATTTCTGGCGCCCATTTCCATTTTCCTTTCCTTTTTTGAAGACATTCCAGGGTACATAGCTGATGATCTGAACCTACGATCTAAGGCCACCGATATTTGAGCTAGTCGGCCATCGCGGTGAGTAAGTAACAGTTTTTCAGAGCTGCCGTGGTGTATAAATGGTAGGGGGGTTGATCTGCGATTTTTACTACCATTGCTTATTTTATTAATTAATCGCAGGTCGGCTTTCTTATTGTTTCAGCTTTCCACATACTTGGATCTCCGGGGTTTAGTGATTCTACGTAGGTATTGTACTGTGCTATTTTGTGTTGTTCACATTCGTACTTGACGTGCCTAATGAGTGGGTTCAGTTTGTCCTTTATTTCGGGGTTTCTGGTATGTTGCCATTGTCTGCGTACCTTGTGTTTTTCTCGCATGAGATTTAGAATGTGCGTTGGAAGGTTG
>CALNHX010007680.1:0-70834 GCA_940337035.1 Agriotes lineatus | reverse complement strand
GTAGCAATTCAAAGGTCACACTAAACAATTCAAATAAACGAACGATACAAGTCATAGCATTACAGAACCTCAGATTCATACGGCACGTGGGAGCCGAGCCACTGGAGAAGATGAGAGAGTCCAGGTGCGTTGGGCAGCGTTCGCAGAGGGAGCGACTGCAAATCCAGGCCGCAGGGGCGGGCGGCCAGCTGGCACGCGGAGCACCGCATGATCCAGGCAAAACCAAATGCACGACGACGAACAGGACCAATCCAGGTAATAAAACTCAATTCCATGGCTTACGAGAACTCAATTCCATGGCGTACAGTACATAACGCATTTCCTTGGCGTAGAATAGTTAACGCATTTTCTTGGCATAGAATAGTTGGCTATAAATTACAAATTTCCAGATAAGCAACCACGCTGAAGAAAAGAAATCGTAACAAACCTGCGAATGGTGACGAACAGCCTAACGCTCCATTCGATCGAGAAGAGCCCACTTCAAAACCGCAAGAAAAGCGAACGAACGCTGGTAGCAACTCCCAACGGCTTCCAGAACGTTCCAAAGGGCGCCTTGCCTCCAAAAATCCCTCAAAACGACGAGGACGGCTATAACCAAAGCCAGAGAAGCAAAAGGTTCCCAGGGCACAAACTTCAACGATCGAAGCGATGGAAAAGAATGGAATGCAAATTGGCCAGAGCAATTCACGATCTCAGGTTATCAATGTCAAAGTCAAATTCGAAAAAAGGAAGAAAAACTATAGGTGCAGAGTGTATGTGCAGAACTGATAACAAAGTGTTCCTTTTAATTCAAAATTGAGGCTGAAGGTATTTGGGTTGCCTAACTATGGATAAAGTACTGTATATTTAGAGAATAAAGGTAAATTGCCAAATCTGACTAATTATTTCAATTAACAAGTAGGAAAATGTCAAAATGAGCGTAACACGTCGCAGACGTTTTAGATGGCCTAGAAGTCCTATATGTCATTAACGTCCCATACGTTCCAGATGCCCCATATGTCCCTAACGTCCCAGACGTCCTAGATGTCCCATTTGTCCCTAACGTCCCAGACGTTCCAGACGTCCCATGTGTCCCGTATATCCCTAACGTTCCAGACGTCCCAGATGTCCCATGTGTCCCTAACGTCCCAGACGTCTCAGATGTCCCATATGTTCTATATGTCCCTAACGTCTCAGACGTCCCAGATGACCCATATGTCCCTAACGTCCCAGACGTCCCAGATTTCCCATATGTCCCATATGTCCCTAACGTCTTAGACGTCCTAGATGTTCCATATGTCCCAAACGTCCCAGACGTGCCAGACGTCCCAGATATCCCAGACTTCCCAAACGTCGCAGACGTCTCAGATGTCCTAGATGTCCCATATGTCCCATATGTCCCTAACGTCCCAGACGTCCTAGATGTTCCATATGTCCCAAACGTCCCAGACGTCCCAGATGTCCCATATGTCCCATATGTCCCTAACGTCTTAGACGTTCTAGATGTCCCATATGTCCCTAACGTCCCAGGCGTCCCAGACGATCTAGATGTCCCATATGTCCCTAACGTCCCAGACGTAATAAATGTCCCATATGTCTCTACCGTCCCAGACATCCCAGCTGCTTCGTATGTCTTTAACGTCCCAAACGTCCCAGACGTTCTGGATGTCCCATATATTCCTAACGTCCCAGACGTCCTATATGTCCCATATATCCCTAACGTCCCAGACGTCCATGATGTCCCATATGCCCTTAACGTCTCAGACGTCTTAGATATCCTGTATGTCCCTAACGTCCCAAAAGTCCCAAATGTCCCACATGTCAATAAAGTCCCAGACGTCCCAGACGCCTTAGATGTTCCATATATCCCTAACGTCCCAGACGTCCCACACGTCCTAGATGTCCCACATGTCCCTAACGTCCCAGACGTCTTAGATGCCCAATATGTCCCTAACGTCCCAGACGTCCTAGATGTCCTATATGTTCCAAACGTCACAGGCATCCTAGATGTCCCATATGTCTATAACGTCCCAGACGTCCCAGACGTCCTAGATGTCCTATATGTCCCTAACGTCCCAGACGTCCTAGATGTCCTATATGTCCTAACGTCCCAGACGTCCCAGATGTCCCATATGTCTATAACGTACCAGCCGTCCCAGACGTCCTAGATGTCACGTATGTCCCTAACGTCCCGGACGCCCTAGACGTCCTATATGTCCCTAACGTCCCAGACGTCCCAGATGTCTATGTCCCTAACGTCCAAGACGTCCTAGACGTCCTAGACGTCCTATATATCCCTAACGTCCCAGGCGTCTCAAATGTCCCATTTGTCCCTAACGTCCCAGACGTCCCAGACATCCCTGACTTCCCAAACGTCGAAGACGTCTCAGATGTCCTAGATGTTCCATATGTCCCTAACGTCCCAGACGTCCTAGATGTCCTATATGTCCCTAACGTCCTAGACGTCCCAGATGTCCCATATGTCTATAACGTACCAGCCGTCTCACACGTCCTAGATGTCACGAATGTCCCTAACGTCCCAGACGTCCTAGACGTCCTATATATCCCTAACGTCCCAGACGTCCCAGATGTGTATGTCCCTAACGTCCAAGACGTCCTAGACGTCCTAGACGTCCTATATATCCCTAACGTTCCAGGCGTCTCAAATGTCCCATTTGTCCCTAACGTCCCAGACATCCCAGACATCCCTGACTTCCCAAACGTCGCAGACGTCTCAGATGTCCTAGATGTTCCATATGTCCCTAACGTCCCAGACGTCCTAGATGTCCTATATGTCCCTAACGTCTCAGACGTCCCAGATGTCCCATATGTCCTTAACGGCCCATATGTCCCAGATGCCACATATGTCCCTAACGTCCCAGACGTCCCAGACGTCCCATGTGTCCCATATGTCCCTAACGTCCCAGACGTCCTAAATGTCCCATATGTCCCTAACGTGCTTGACGTCCCAGACGTCTTAGATGTCCCATATATCCCTAACGTTCCAGACGTCCCAGATGTCCCATGTGTCCCTAACGTCCCAGACGTCTCAGCTGTCCCATATGTTTCATATGTCCCTAACGTCTCAGACGTCCCAGATGTCCCGTATTTATCTAACGTCCCAGACGTCCCAGATTTCCCATATTTGCCACATGTTCCTAACATCCCAAACGTCCCAGGTGTCCCATATGTCCCAGACGTCCCAGATTTTCCATATTTGCCACATGTCCCTAACGTCCCAGACGTCCTAGATGTCCCATATGTCCCTAACGTCCCAGACGTCCCAGATGTCCAATATGTCTATAACGTCCCAGACGTCCCAGACGTCCTAGATGTCACATATGTCCCTAAAGTCCCAGACGTCCTAGACGTCCTATTTGTCCATAACGTCCCAGACGTCCCAGATGTCCCATATGTCTATAACGTACCAGCCGTCCCAGACGTCCCATATGTCCCATATGTCTATAACGTATTAGCCGTCCCAGACGTCCTAGATGTCACATATGTCCCTAACGTCCCAGACGTCCCAGACGTTCTAGATGTCCTATATATCCCTAATGTCTCAAGCGTCCCCGATGTCCCATATGTCTCTAACGTCCCAGACGTCCCAGGTGTTCCGTATGTCCCTAACGTCCCAGACGTCCAAGACGTTCCAGATATCCCAGAATTCCCAAACGTCGCAGACGTTTTAGATGTCCTAGATGTCCTATATGTCATTAACGTCCCATACGTCCCAGATGCCCCATATGTCCCTAACGTCCCAGACGTCCCAGATGTCCCATGTGTCCCATATGTCTCTAACGTCCCAGACGTCCTGGATGTCCCATATGTCCCTAACGTCCCAGACGTCCCAGACGTCCCATGTGTCCCGTATATCTCTAACGTTCTAGACGTCCCAGATGTCCCATGTGTTCCTAACGTCCCAGACGTCTCAGATGTCCCATATGTTCTATATGTCCCTTACGTCTCAGACGTCCCAGATGTCCCATATGTCCCTAACGTCCCAGACGTCCCAGACGTTCTAGATGTCTCATATACTCCTAACGTCCCAGACGCCCTATATGTCCCATATATCCCTAACGTCACAGACGTCCATGATGTCCCATATGCCCTTAACGTCTCAGACGTCTTAGATAACCTATATGTCCCTAACGTCCGAAAAGTCCCAAATGTCCCACATGTCAATAACGTCCCAGACGTCCCACACGTCCTAGATGTCCCACATGTCCCTAACGTCCCAGACGTCTTAGATGTCCTATATATCCCTAACGTCCCAGGCGTCTCAAATGTGCCATTTGTCCCTAACGTCCCAGACGTCCCAGACATCCCTGACTTCCCAAACGTCGCAGACGTCCCAGTTGTCCCGTATGTCCCTAACGTCCCAGACGTTCCAGACGTCCCATATGTCCCTAACGTCCCAGGCGTCCTAGATGTCCCATATGTCCCTAACGTCCCAGACGTCCCAGACGTCCTAGATGTCCCACATGTCCCTAACGTCCCAGACGTCGTAGATGTCCCACATGTTCCCAACGTTCCAGAATTCTTAGAAGTCCCATATGTCCCTAACGTATGAAAGGTCCTAGATGTCCCATATGTCCCTACCGTCCCAAACGTCCCAGACGTCCTTGATGTCCCTTACGTCGCACACGTCCTAGATGTTCCATATGTCTTCAACATCCCAGACGTCTTAGAAGTCCCATATATTCCTAACGTCCCAGACGTCCCAGATGTCCTAGATGTCCCATATGTCCCTAACGTCCCATACGTTCTAGATGTTCCATATGTCCCAAACGTCCCAGACGTCCCAGACGTCCCAGATGTCCCAGACTTCCCAAACGTCGCAGACGTCTCAGATGTCCTAGATGTCCCAAACGTTCCTAAAGTCCCAGACGTCCTAGATGTCCTATATATCCCTAACGTCCTATACGTCCCAGATGTCCCATATGTTCTTAACGTCCCAGACGTCCCGGATGTCCCATATGTCCCTAACGTAGCAGACGTCCCAGACGTCCCACATATTTCTTATGTCCCTAACGTCCTAGGCGTCCTAGATGTCCCATATGTCCCTAACTTCCCAGACGTTCCAGACGTCCTAGATGTCCCATATATTCCTAACGTCCCAGACGTAATTAATGTCCCATTTGTCCCTATCGTCCTAGACGTCCCAGCTGTCCCGTATGTCCCTAACGACCCATACGTTTTAGACGTTCTAGATGTCCCATATATTTCTAACGTCCCAGACGTCCTAGATGTCCCATATATGCATAACGTCCCAGACGTCCATGATGTCCCATATGCCCTTAACGTCTCAGACGTCTTAGATACCCTATATGTCCCTAAAGTCCCAAACGTCCCAGACGTCCCAGGCGCCCTAGATGTACCATATGTTCCTAACGTCCCAGACGTCCCAGATGTCCCATATGTTCTTAACGTCCCAGACGTCTCAGATGTCCCATATGTCCCTAACGTCCCAGACGTCCCAGACGTCCTATATGTTCCATATGTCCCTAACGTCCCAGGCGTCCTAGATGTCCCATATGTTCCTAACGTCCCAAACGTCCCAGATGTACCATATGTTTTTAACGTCCCAGACGTCCCTAATGTCCCATATGTCCTTAACGTCCCAGACGTCCCAGACGTCCCATATATCCCATATGTCTCTAACGTCCCAGGCGTCCTAGATGTCCCATATGTCCCTAACGTCCCAGACGTCCCAGACGTCCTAGATGTCCCATATGTCCCTAATGTCCCAGACGTCCCAGACGTCCCAGACGTCCCAGATATCCCAGACTTCCTAAACGTCGCAGACGTCTCAGATGTCCTAGATGTCTCATATGTCCCATATGTCCCTAACGTCCCAGACGTCCTAGATGTTCCATATGTCCCAAATGTCCCAGACGTCCTAGACGTCCCAGATGTCCCATTTGTCCCTAACGTCCCAGACGTCCCAGATGTCCCATATGTCCCATATGTCCCTAACGTCCCAGACGTTCTAAATGTTCCATATGTCCCAAACGTCCCAGACGTCCCAGACGTCCCAGATATCCCAGACTTCCCAAACGTCGCAGACGTCTCATATGTCCTAGATGTCCCATATGTTCCTACCGTCCCAGACGTCCTAGATGTCCTATATATCCCTAACGTCCCATACGTCCCAGATGTCCCATATGTTCTTAACGTCCCAGACGTCCCGGATGTCCCATATGTCCCTAACGTCCCAGACGTCCTAGGTGTCCCATATATGCATAACGTCCCAGACGTCCATGATGTCCCATATGCCCTTAACGTCTCAGACGTCCTAGATACCCTAAATGTCCCTAACGTCCCAAACGTCCCAGATTTCCCATATGTCCCATATGTCCCTAACGTCTTAGACGTCCTAGATGTACCATATGTCCCTAACGTCCCAGACGTCCCAGATTTCCCATATGTCCCATATGTCCCTAACGTCTTAGACGTCCTAGATGTACCATATGTTCTTAACGTCACAGACGTCCCAGATGTCCCATATGTTCTTAACGTCCCAGACGTCCCAAATGTCCCATATGTCCCTAACGTCCCAGACGTCCCAGACGTCCTATATGTCCCATATGTCCCTAACGTCCCAGGCGTCCTAGATGTCTCATATGTTCCTAACGTCCCAAACGTCTCAGATTTCCCAAATGTCCCATATGTCCCTAACGTCTTAGACGTCCTAGATGTACCATATGTTCTTAACGTCACAGACGTCCCAGATGTCCCATATGTTCTTAACGTCCCAGACGTCCCAAATGTCCCATATGTCCCTAACGTCCCAGCCGTCCCAGACGTCTTATATGTCCCATATGTCCCTAACGTCCCAGGCGTCCTAGATGCCGCATATGTTCCTAACCTACCAGACGTCCCATATGCCCCATATGTCCCTAACGTCCCAGGCGTCCTAGATGTCCCATATGTCCCTAACGTCCCAGACGTCCCAGACGTCCTAGATGTCCCATATGTCCCTAACGTCCCAGACGTAATAAATGTCCCATATGTTCCTACCGTTCCAGACGTACCAGCTGTCCCGTATGTCCCTATCGTCCCAGACGTCCCAGACGTCCCATATGTCCCTAACGTCCTAAGCGTCCGAGATGTCCCATATGGCCCTAACGTCCCAGACGTCCCAGACGTCCTAGACGTCCCATATGTACCATACGTCCTTAACGTAACAGGCGTCCTAGATGTCCCATATGTCCCTAACGTCCCAGACGTCCCAGACGTCCTAGATGTCCCACATGTCCCTAACGTCCCAGACGTCGTAGATGTCCCACATGTTCCCAACGTTCCAGAATTCTTAGATGTCCCATATGTCCCTAACGCATGGAAACGTCCTAGATGTCCCATATGTCCCTACCGTCTCAAACGTCCCAGACGTCCTTGATGTCTCTTACATCGCAGACGTCCTAGATGTTCCATATGTCTTCAACATCCCAGACGTCTTAGAAGTCCCATATGTTCCTAACGTCCCAGACGTCCCAGATGTCCTAGATGTCCCATATGTCCCTAACGTCCCAGACGTTTTAGATGTTCCATATGTCCCAAACGTCCCAGACGTCCCAGACGTCCCAGATGTCCCAGACTTCCCAAACGCCGCAGACGTCTCAGATGTCCTAGATGTCCCAAATGTTCCTAAAGTCCCAGACGTCCTAGATGTCCTATATATCCCTAACGTCCCATACGTCCCAGATGTCCCATATGTTCTTAACGTCCCAGACGTCCCGGATGTCCCATATGTCCCTAACGTCCCAGACGTCCCAGACGTCCCACATGTTTCCTATGTCCCTAACGTCCTAGGCGTCCTAGATGTCCCATATGTCCCTAACTTCCCAGACGTTCCAGACGTCCTAGATGTCCCATATTTCCCTAACGTCCCAAACGTAATAAATGTTCCATTTTTCCCTATCGTCCCAGACGTCCCAGCTGTCCCGTATGTCCCTAACGACCCAGACGTCTCAGACGTTCTAGATGTCCCATATATTTCTAACGTCCCAGACGTCCTAGATGTCCCATATATGCATAACGTCCCAGACGTCCATGATGTCCAATATGCCCTTAACGTCTCAGACGTCCTAGATACCCTATATGTCCCTAACGTACCAAACGTCCCAGACGTCCCAGACACCCTAGATGTACCATATGTTCTTAACGTCCCAGACGTCCCAGATGTCCCATATGTTCTTAACGTCCCAGACGTCTCAGATGTCCCATATGTCCCTAACGTCCCAGACGTCCCAGACGTCCTATATGTCCCATATGTCCCTAACGTCCCAGGCGTCCTAGATGTCCCATCTGTTCCTAACGTCCCAAACGTCCCAGATGTACCATATGTTTTTAACGTCCCAGACGTCCCTAATGTCCCATATGTCCTTAACGTCCCAGACGTCCCAGACGTCCCATATGTCCCATATGTCTCTAACGTCCCAAGCGTCCTAGATGTCCCATATGTCCCTAACGTCTCAGACGTCCCAGACGTCCTAGATGTCCCATATGTCCCTAATGTCCCAGACGTCCCAGACGTCCCAGACGTCCCAGATATCCCAGACTTCCTAAACGTCGCAGACGTCTCAGATGTCCTAGATGTCCCATATGTCCCATATGTCCCTAACGTCCCAGACGTCCTAGATGTTCCATATGTCCCAAATGTCCCAGACGTCCTAGACGTTCCAGATGTCCCATTTGTCCCTAACGTCCCAGACGTCCCAGATGTCCCATATGTCCCATATGTCCCATATGTCCCTAACGTCCCAGACGTTCTAAATGTTCCATATGTCCCAAACGTCCCAGACGTCCCAGACGTCCCAGATATCCCAGACTTCGCAAACGTCGCAGACGTCTCAGATGTCCTAGATGTCCCATATGTTCCTAACGTCCCAGACGTCCTAGATGTCCTATATATCCCTAACGTCCCATACGTCCCAGATCTCCCATATGTTCTTAACGTCCCAGACGTCCCGGATGTCCCATATGTCCCTAACGTCCCAGACGTCCCAGACGTCCCACATGTTCCATATTTCCCTAACGTCCTAGACGTCCTAGATGTCCCATATGTCCCTAACGTCCCAGACGTAATAAATGTCCCATTTGTCCCTATCGTCCCAGACGTTCCAGCTGTCCCGTATGTCCCTAACGACCCAGACGTCCCAGACGTTTTAGATGTCCCACTTATTCCTAACGTCCCAGACGTCCTAGATGTCCCATATATGCATAACGTCCCAGGCGTTCTAGATGCCCTATATGTTCCTAACGTCCCAAACGTCCCAGACGCCCTAGATGTACCATATGTTTCTAACGTCCCAGACGTCCCAGATGTCCCATATGTGCTTAACGTCTCAGACGTCCGAGATACCCTATATGTCCCTAACGTCCCAACCGTCCCAGACGTCCTAGATGTACCATATGTTTCTAACGTCCCAGACGTCCCAGATGTCCCATATGTTCTTAACGTCCCAGACGTCCCAGATGTCCCATATCTCCGTAACGTCCCAGACGTCCCAGACGTCCTATATGTCCCATATATCCCTAACGTCCCAGGCGTCCTAGATGTCCCATATGTTAATAACGTCCCAGGGTTCCCAGATGTATTATATGTTCTTAACGTCCCAGACGTTCCAGACGTCACATATGTCTCATATGTCCCTAACGTCCCAGGCGTCCTAGATGTCCCATATGTCCCTAACGTCCCAGATGTCCCAGACGTCCTAGATGTTCCATATGTCCCTAACGTCCCAGACTTAATAAATGTCCCATATGTCCCTACCGTGCCAGACGTCCCAGCTGTCCCGTATGTCCCTAACGTCCTAGACGTCCCAGACGTCCCATATGTCCCATATGTCCCTAACGTCCTAGGCGTCCTAGATGTCCCATATGTCCCTAACGTCTCAGACGTCCCAGACGTCCTAGACGTCCTATATGTCCCATACGTCCTTAACGCCCCAGGCGTCCTAGATGTTCGATATGTTCCTAACGTCCCAGACGTCCTAGATGTCCCACATGTCCCTAACGTCCCAGACGTCGTAGATGTCCCACATGTTCCCAACGTCCGAGACGTCTTAGATGTCCCATATCTCCCTAACGTATCAAACGTCCTAGATGTCCCATATGTCCCTACCGTCCCAAACGTCCCAGACGTCCTTAATGTCCTTTACGTCACAGACGTCCTAGATGTTCCATATGTCTTCAACATCCCAGACGTCCTAGAAGTCCCATATGTTCCTGACGTCCCAGACGTCCTACATGTCCCATATGTCCCTAACGTCCCAGACGTCTTAGACGTTCTATATGTCCCATATGTCCTTAACGTCCCAAACATCCTAGATGTCCTATATGTCCCTAACGTTCCAAATGTCCCATATGTCCCAAACGTCCCAGACGTCCCAAATCTCCCATATGTCCCTAATGTCCCAGGCGTTCTAGATGCTTCATATGTCCCTAACGTCCCAGACGTCCCAGACGTCCTAAATGCCCCATATCTTCCTAATGCTATAGACGTCCAAGATGTCCCATATGTCCCTAACGTCCCAGACGTCCCAGTTGTGCCATATGTCTCATATGTCCCTAACGTCCCAGACGTCCTAGATGTCCCATATGTCCTTAACGTCCCAGACGTCCTAAATGCCCCATATATCCCTAACGTTCCAGACGTCCCAGATGTCCCATATGTCTCTAACGTCCCAGAAGTCCCAGTTGTGCCATTTGTCCCATATGTCCCTAACGTCCCAGACGTCCTAGATGTCCTATATGTCCCTAACGTTCCAGATGTCCCATATGTCCCTAACGTCCCAGACGTTCTAGATGTTCCATATGTCCCTAACGTCCCAGGCGTTCTAAATGCCCCATATGTCCCTAACGTCCCAAACATCCTAGATGTCCTATATGTCCCTAACGTTCCAAATGTCCCATATGTCCCTAACGTCCCAGACGTCCCAGATCTCCCATATGTCCCTAACGTCCCAGGCGTTCTAGATGCTTCATATGTCCCTAACGTCCCAGACGTCCCAGACGTCCTAAATGCCCCATATGTCCCTAATGCTCCAGACGTCCAAGATGTCCCATATGTCCCTAACGTCCCAGACGTCCCAGTTGTGCCATATGTCTCATATGTCCCTAACGTCCCAGACGTCCTAGATGTCCCATATGTCCTTAACGTCCCAGACGTCCTAAATGCCCCATATGTCCCTAACGTTCCAGACGTCCCAGATGTCCCATATGTCTCTAACGTCCCAGAAGGCCCAGTTGTGCCATATGTCCCATATGTCCCTAACGTCCCAGACGTCCTAGATGTCCTATATGTCCCTAACGTTCCAGATGTCCCATATGTCCCTAACGTCCCAGACGTTCTAGATGTTCCACATGTCCCTAACGTCCCAGGCGTTCTAAATGCCCCATATGTCCCTAACGTCCCAGACGTCCCAGACGTCCTAAATGCCCCATATGTCCCTAACGTTTCAGACGTCCCAGATGTCCCATATGTCCCTAACGTCCCAGACGTCCCAGTTGTGCCATATGTCCCATATGTCCCTAACGTCCCAGACGTCCCAGATGTCCCATATGTCCCTAACGTCCCAGGCGTTCTAGATGCCCCATATGTCCCTAACGTTACAGACGTCCCAGACGTCCTAAATGCCCCATATGTACCTAACGTTCCAGACGTCCCAGATGTTCCATGTCCCTAACGTCCCAGACGTCCCAGTTGTGCCATATGTCCCATATGTCCCTAACGTCCCATACTTCCCAGATGTCCCAAATGTCCCTAACGTCCCAGGCGTCCTATATGTCCCATATGTCCTTAACGTTCCAGACGTCCTAAATGTCCTTAACGTCTCAGACGTCCCAGACGTCCCATATGTCCCTAACGTCCCAGACGTCCCAGATGTCCCATATGTCCCTAACGTCCCAGACGTCCCAGACGTGACAGATATCCCAGACTACCCAAACGTCGCAGACATCTCAGATGTCCTAGATGTCCTATATGTTCCTAACGTCCCAGACGTCCTAGATGTCCTATATGTCCTTAACGTCCCAGACGTACCAGATGTCAAATATGTTCTTAACGTCCCAGACGTCCCAGATGTCCCATATGTCCCTAACGTCCCAGACGTCCCAGACGTCTCATATGTCTCTAACGTCCCAGGCGTCCCAGATGTCCCATATGTCCCTAACGTCCCAGGCGTCCCAGACGTTCTAGATGTCCCATATGTCCCTAACGTCCCAGACGTAATAAATGTCCCATATGTCCCTACCGTCCCAGACATCCCAGCTGTTTCGTATGTCCCTAACGTCCCAGACGTCCCAGACGTTCTAGATGTCCCATATATTCCTAACGTCCCAGACTTCCTATATGTCCCATACATCCCTAACGTCCCAGAAGTCCATGATGTCCCATATGCCCTTAACGTCTCAGACGTCTTAGATATCCTATATGTCCCTAACGTCCCAAAAGTCTCAAATGTCCCACATGTCAATAACGTCCCAGACGTCCCAGACGCCTTAGATGTCCCATATATCCCTAACGTCCCAGACATCCCACTCGTCCTAAATGTCCCACATGTCCCTAACGTCCCAGACGTCTTAGATGCCCAATATGTCCCAGACGTCCCAGACGTCCTAGATGTCTTATACGTCCCTAACGTCCCAGACGTCCTAGATGTCCTACATGTCCTAACGTCCCAGACGTCCCAGATGTTCCATATGTCTATAACGTACCAGCCGTCCCAAACGTCCTAGATGTCACGTATGTCCCTAACGTCCCAGACGTCCTAGACGTCCTATATGTCCCTAACGTACCAGACGTCCCAGATGTCTATGTCCCTAACGTACAAGACGTCCTAGATGTCCTATATATCCCTAACGTCCCAGGCGTCTCAAATGTCCCATTTGTCCCTAACGTCCCAGACGTCCCAGACATCCCTGACTTCCCAAACGTCGCAGACGTCTCAGATGTCCTAGATGTTCCATATGTCCCTAACGTCCCAGACGTCCTAGATGTCCTATATGTCCCTAACGTCCCAGACGTCCCAGATCTCCCATATGTCTATAACGTACCAGCCGTGTATTGTTTGAGGCTTTCGCGGTTACTCGAATTATTTTCCTTCGCATAGAAGTTCGGCTTAGACCGCGTAGTATTTGTATATGAACACCCAGCATTTTCTGGCTTAATGTGCCTTGCACCTTGTGAAGTCGAGCAAGAACCCGCTCGATGGCCATGCTCTTTGGTGGCTCGTGTTGTTTGAGTATCTTGAGAACGAGGATACTTAGGCAGATTTGGCCGTTTTGCTGTTTGTGCATCCATATTCACTAACGTTTCGCAAGACCTTGCAGCTTGCATCATCAGAGTGAAAGTCGCACTCAAACAACACGAGCCACCAAAGAGCATGGCCATCGAGCGGGTTCTTGCTCGACTTCACAAGGTGCAAGGCACATTAAGCCAGAAAATGCTGGGTGTTCATATACAAATACTACGCGGTCTAAGCCGAAATTCTATGCTAAGGAAAATAGTACCAGCCGTCCCAGACGTCCTAGATGTCACGTATGTCCCTAACGTCCCAGACGTCCTAGACGTCCTATATGTCCCTATCGTCCCAGACGTCCCAGATGTCTATCTCCCTAACGTCCAAGACGTCCTAGACGTCCTAGACGTCCTATATATCCCTAACGTCCCAGGCGTCTTAAATGTCCCATTTGTCCCTAACGTCCCAGACGTCCTAGATGTCCTATATGTCCCTAACGTCCCAGACGTCCAAGATGTCCCATATGTCTATAACGTACCAGCCGTCCCAGACGTCCTAGATGTCACGTATGTCTCTAACGTCCCAGACGTCCTAGACGTCCTATATGTCCCTAACGTCCCAGACGTCCCAGATGTCTTTGTCCCTAACGTCCAAGACGTCCTAGACGTCCTAGACGTCCTATATATCCCTAACGTCCCAGGCGTCTCAAATGTCCCATTTGTCCCTAACGTCCCAGACGTCCCAGACATCCCTGACTTCCCAAACGTCGCAGACGTCTCAGATGTCCTAGATGTTCCATATGTCCCTAACGTCCCAGACGTCCTAGATGTTCCATATGTCCCTAACGTCCCAGACGTCCTAGATGTCCTATATGTCCCTAACGTCCCAGACGTCCCATGTGTCCCATATGTCCCTAAAGTCCCAGACGTCCTAAATGTTCCATATGTCCCTAACGTGCTTGACGTCCCAGACGTCTTAGATGTCCCATATATCCCTAACGTTCCAGACGTCCCAGATGTCCCATGTGTTCCTAACGTCTCAGACGTCCCAGATGTCCCGTATGTAGCTAACGTCCCAGACGTCCCAGATTTCCCATATGTGCCACATGTCCCTAACATCCCAAACGTCCCAGATGTCCCATATGTCCCTGACGTCCCAAACGTCCCAGATTTTTCATATGTGCCACATGTCCCTAACGTCCCAGACGTCCTAGATGTCCCATATGTCCCTAACGTCCCAGACGTCCCAGATGTCCAATATGTCTATAACGTCCCAGACGTCCCAGACGTCCTAGATGTTACATATGTCCCTAAAGTCCCAAACGTCCTAGACGTCCTATTTGTCCCTAACGTCCCAGACGTCCCAGATGTCCCATATGCCTATAACGTACTAGCCGTCCCAGACGTCCCAGATGTCCCATATGTCTATAACGTACCAGCCGTCCCAGACGTCCTAGATGTCACATATGTCCCTAACGTCCCAGACGTCCCAGACGTTCTAGATGTCCTATATATCCCTAACGTCCCAAGCGTCCCCGATGTCCCATATGTCTCTAACGTCCCAGACGTCCCAGGTGTTCCATATGTCCCTAACGTCCCAGACGTCCAAAACGTCCCAGATATCCCAGACTTCCCAAACGTCGCAGACGTTTTAGATGTCCTAGAAGTCCTATATATCATTAACGTCCCATACGTTCCAGATGCCCCATATGTCCCTAACGTCCCAGACGTCCCAGACGTCCCATGTGTCCCATATGTCTCTAACGTCCCAGACGTCCTAGATGTCCCATATGTCCCTAACGTTCCAGACGTCCCAGATGTCCCATGTGTCCCTAACGTCCCAGACGTCTCAGATGTCCCATATGTTCTATATGTCCCTAACGTCTCAGACGTCCCAGATGACCCATATGTCCCTAACGTCCCAGACGTCCCAGATTTCCCATATGTCCCATATGTCCCTAACGTCTTAGACGTCCTAGATGTTCCATATGTCCCAAACGTCCCAGACGTGCCAGACGTCCCAGATATCCCAGACTTCCCAAACGTCGCAGACGTCTCAGATGTCCTAGATGTCCCATATGTCCCATATGTCCCTAACGTCCCAGACGTCCTAGATGTTCAATATGTCCCAAACGTCCCAGACGTCCCAGATGTCCCATATGTCCCATATGTCCCTAACGTCGTAGACGTTCTAGATGTTCCATATGTCCCAAACGTCCCAGACGTCCCAAACGTCCCAGATGTCCCAGACCTCCCAAACGTCGCAGACGTCTCAGATGTCCTAGATGTCCCATATGTTGCTAACGTCCCAGACGTCCTAGATGTCCTATGTATCCCTAACGTCCCATACGTCCCATATGTTCTTAACGTCCCAGACGTCCCGGATGTCCCATATGTCCCTAACGTCCCAGACGTCCCAGACGTCCCACATGTTCCGTATGTCCCTAACGTCCTAGGTGTCCTAGATGTCCCATATGTCCCTAACTTCCCAGACGTCCCAGACGTCCTAGATGTCCTATACATCACTTACGTCCCAGACGTAATAAATGTCCCATTTGTCCCTATCGTCCCAGACGTCCCAGCTGTCCCGTATGTCCCTAACGACCCAGACGTTTCAGACGTTTTAGATGTCCCATATATTCCTAACGTCCCAGACGTCCTAGATGTCCCATATATGCATAACGTCCCAGACGTCCATAATGTCCCATATGCCCTTAACGTCTCAGACGTCCTAGATACCCTAAATGTCCCTAACGTCCCAAACGTCTCAGATTTCCCATATGTCCCATATGTCCCTAACGTCTTAGACGTCCTAGATGTACCATGTGTCCCTAACGTCCCAGACGTCTCAGATTTCCCATATGTCCCATATGTCCCTAACGTCTTAGACGTCCTAGATGTACCATATGTTCTTAACGTCACAGACGTCCCAGATGTCCCATATGTTTTTAACGTCCCAGACGTCCCAAATGTCCCATATGTCCCTAACGTCCCAGACGTCCCAGACGTCCTATATGTCCCATATGTCCCTAACGTCCCAGGCGTCCTAGATATCCCATATGTTCCTAACGTCCCAAACGTCTTAGATGTACCATATGTTCTTAACGTCCCAGACGTCCCAGATGTCCCATATGTTCTTAACGTCCCAGACGTCCCAAATGTCCCATATGTCCCTAACGTCCCAGGCGTCCTAGATGTCCCATATGTTCCTAACGTACCAGACGTCCCATATGCCCCATATGTCCCTAACGTCCCAGGCGTCCTAGATGTCCCATATGTCCCTAACGTCCCAGACGTCCCAGACGTCCTAGATGTCCCATATGTCCCTAACGTCCCAGACGTAATAAATGTCCCATATGTTCCTACCGTCCCAGACGTCCCAGCTGTCCCGTATGTCCCTAACGTCGCAGACGTCCCAGACGTCCCATATGTCCCTAACGTCCTAGGCGTCCTAGATGTCCCATATGTCCCTAACGTCCCAGACGTCCCAGACGTCCTAGATGTCCCACATGTCCCTAACGTCCCAGACGTCGTAGATGTCCCACATGTTCCCAACGTTCCAGAATTCTTAGATGTCCCATATGTCCCTAACGTATGAAACGTCCTAGATGTCCCATATGTCCCTACCGTCTCAAACGTCCCAGACGTCCTTGATGTCCCTTACGTCGCAGACGTCCTAGATGTTCCATATGTCTTCAACATCCCAGACGTCTTAGAAGTCCCATATGTCCCTAACGTCCCAGACGTCCCAGACGTCCCACATGTTTCCTATGTCCCTAACGTCCTAGGCGTCCTAGATGTCCCATATGTCCCTAACTTCCCAGACGTTCCAGACGTCCTAGATGTCCCATATATCCCTAACGTCCCAGACGTAATAAATGTCCCATTTGTCCCTATCGTCCCAGACGTCCCAGCTGTCCCGTATGTCCCTAACGACCCAGACGTCTCAGACGTTCTAGATGTCCCATATATGCATAACGTCCCATACGTCCATGATGTCCCATATGCCCTTAACGTCTCAGACGTCCTAGATCCCCAATATGTCCCTAACGTCCCAAACGTCCCAGACGTCCCAGACGCCCTAGATGTACCATATGTTCTTAACGTCCCAGACGTCCCAGATGTCCCATATGTTCTTAACGTCCCAGACGTCTCAGATGTCCCATATGTCCCTAACGTCCCAGACGTCCCAGACGTCCTAAATGTCCCATATGTGACTAACGTCCCAGGCGTCCTAGATGTCCCATATGTTCCTAACGTCCCAAACGTCCCAGATGTACTATATGTTTTTAACGTCCCAGACGTCCCTAATGTCCCATATGTCCTTAACGTCCCAGACGTCCCAGATGTCCCATATGTCCCATATGTCCCTAACGTCCCAGACGTTCTAAATGTTCCATATGCCCAAACGTCCCAGACGTCCCAGACGTCCCAGATATCCCAGACTTTCCAAACGTCGCAGACGTCTCAGATGTCCTAGATGTCCCATATGTTCCTAACGTCCCATACGTCCCAGATGTCCCATACGTTCTTAACGTCCCAGACGTCCCGGATGTCCCATTTGTCCCTAACGTCCCAGACGTCCCAGACGTCCCACATGTTCCATATTTCCCTAACGTCCTAGGCGTCCTAGATGTCCCATATGTCCCTAACGTCCCAGACGTAATAAATGTCCCATTTGTCCCTATCGTCCCAGACGTCCCAGCTGTCCCGTATGTCCCTAACGACCCAGACGTCCCAGACGCTTTAGATGTCCCACATATTCCTAACGTCCCAGACGTCCTAGATGTCCCATATATGCATAACGTCCCAGGCGTTCTAGATGCCCTATATGTCCCTAACGTCCCAAACGTCCCAGACGCCCTAGATGTACCATATGTTTCTAACGTCCCAGACGTCCCAGATGTCCCATATGATCTTAACGTCTCAGACGTCCGAGATACCCTATATGTCCCTAACGTCCCAAACGTCCCAGACGTCCCAGACGCCCTAGATGTACCATATGTTTCTAACGTCCCAGACGTCCCAGATGTCCCATATGTTCTTAACGTCCCAGACGCCCCAGATGTCCCATATGTCCGTAACGTCCCAGACGTCCCAGACGTCCTACATGTCCCATATGTCCCTAACGTCCCAGGCGTCCTAGATGTCCCATATGTTCCTAACGTCCCAGGCGTCCCAGATGTATTATATGTTCTTAACGTCCCAGACGTCCCTGATGTCCCATATGGCCTTAACGTCCCAGATGTCCCAGACGGCCCATATGTCCCATATGTCCCTAACGTCCCAGGCGTCCTAGATGTCCCATATGTCCCTAACGTCCCAGATGTCCCAGACGTCCTAGATGTTCCATATGTCCCTAACGTCCCAGACGTAATAAATGTCCCATATGTCCCTACCGTCCCAGACGTCCCAGCTGTCCCGTATGTCCCTAACGTCCCAGACGTCCCAGACGTCCCATATGTTTCATATGTCCCTAACGTCCTAGGCGTCCTAGATGTCCCATATGTCCCTAACGTCCCAGACGTCCCAGACGTCCTAGACGTCCTATATGTCCCATACGTCCTTAACGTCCCAGGCGTCCTAGATGTCCCATATGTTCATAACGTCCCAGACGTCCTAAATGTCCCACATATCCCTAACGTCCCAGACGTCGTAGATGTCCCACATGTTCCCAACGTCCGAGACGTCTTAGATGTCCCATATCTCTCTAACGTATCAAACGTCCAAGATGTCCCATATGTCCCTACCGTCCCAAACGTCCCAGACGTCCTTAATGTCCTATACGTCCCAGACGTCCTAGATGTTCCATATGTCTTCAACATCCCAGGCGTCCTAGAAGTCCCATATGTTCCTGACGTCCCAGACGTCCTACATGTCCCATATGTCCCTAACGTCCCAGATGTCTTAGACGTTCTATGTGTCCCATATGTCCCTAACGTCCCAAACATCCTAGATGTCCTATATGTCCCTAACGTTCCAAATGTCCCATATGTCCCTAACGTCCCAGACGTCCCAGATCTCCCATATGTCCCTAACGTCCCAGGCGTTCTAGATGCTCCATTTGTCCCTAACGTCCCAGACGTCCCAGTCGTCCTAAATGCCCCATATGCCCCTAATGCTCCAGACGTCCAAGGTGTCCCATATGTCCCTAACGTCCCAGACGTCCCAGTTGTGCCATATGTCCCATATGTCCCTAACGTCCCAGACGTCCTAGATGTCCCATATGTCCTTAACGTCCCAGACGTCCTAAATGCCCCATATGTCCCTAACGTTCCAGACGTCCCAGATGTCCCATATGTCTCTAACGTCCCAGAAGTCCCAGTTGTGCCATATGTCCCATATGTCCCTAACGTCCCAGACGTCCTAGATGTCCTATATGTCCCTAACGTTCCAGATGTCCCATATGTCCTTAACGTCCCAGACGTCCTAAATGCCCCATATGTCCCTAACGTTCCAGACGTCCCAGATGTCCCATATGTCTCTAACGTCCCAGAAGTCCCAGTTGTGCCATATGTCCCATATGTCCCTAACGTCCCAGACGTCCTAGTTGTCCTATATGTCCCTAACGTTCCAGATGTTCCATATGTCCCTAACGTCCCAGGCGTTCTAAATGCCCCATATGTCCCTAACGTCCCAGACGTCCCAGACGTCCTAAATGCCCCATATGTCCCTAAGGTTCCAGACGTCCCAGATGTCCCATATGTCCCTAACGTCCCAGACGTCCCAGTTGTGCCATATGTCCCATATGTCCCTAACGTCCCAGACGTCCCAGATGTCCCATATGTCCCTAACGTCCCAGGCGTTCTAGATGCCCCATATGTCCCTAACGTCTCAGACGTCCCAGACGTCCTAAATGCCCCATATGTACCTAACGTTCCAGACGTCCCAGATGTTATATGTCCCTAACGTCCCAGACGTCCCAGTTGTGCCATATGTCCCATATGTCCCTAACGTCCCATACGTGCCAGATGTCCCAAATGTCCGTAACGTCCCAGATGTCCTATATGTCCCATATGTCCTTAACGTTCCAGACGTCCTAAATGTTCTTAACGTCTCAGACGTCCCAGACGTCCCATATGTCCCTAACGTCCCAGACGTCCCAGATGTCCCATATGTCCCTAACGTCCCAGACGTCCCAGACGTGACAGATATCCCAGACTTCCCAAACGTCGCAGACGTCTCAGATGTCCTAGATGTCCTATATGTTCCTAACGTCCCAGACGTCCTAGATGTCCCATATGTCCCTAACGTCCCAGACGTCCCAGACGTCCCATATGTCTCTAACGTCCCAGGCGTCCCCGATGTCCCATATGTCCCTAACGTCCCAGGCGTCCCAGACGTTCTAGATGTCCCATATGTCCCTAACGTCCCAGACGTAATAAATGTCCCATATGTCCCTACCGTCATAGACATCCCAGCTGTTTCGTATGTCCCTAACGTCCCAGACGTCCCAGACGTTCTAGATGTCCCATATATTCCTAACGTCCCAGACGTCCTATATGTCCCATATATCCCTAACGTCCCAGACGTCCATGATGTCCCATATGCCCTTAACTTCTCAGACGTCTTAGATATCCTATACGTCCCTAACGTCCCAAAAGTCCCAAATGTCCCACATGTCAATAACGTCCCAGACGTCCCAGACGCCTTAGATGTCCCATATATCCCTAACGTCCCAGACATCCCACACGTCCTAGATGTCCCACATGTTCCTAACGTCCCAGACGTCTTAGATGCCCAATATGTCCCTAACGTCCCAGACGTCCTAGATGTCCTATATGTTCCAAACGTCACAGGCATCCTAGATGTCCCATATGTCTATAACGTCCCAGACGTCCTAGATGTCCTATATGTCCCTAACGTCCCAGACGTCCTAGATGTCCTATATGTCCTAACGTCCCAGACGTCCCAGATGTTTCATATGTCTATAACGTACCAGCCGTCCCAAACGTCCTAGATGTCACGTATGTCCCTAACGTCCCAGACGTCCTAGACGTCCTATATGTCCCTAACGTACCTACCAGACGTCCCAGATGTCTATGTCCCTAACGTCCAAGACGTCCTAGATGTCCTATATATCCCTAACGTCCCAGGCGTCTCAAATGTCCCATTTGTCTCTAACGTCCCAGACGTCCCAGACATCCCTGTTTTCCCAAACGTCGCAGACGTCTCAGATGTCCTAGATGTTCTATATGTCCCTAACGTCCCAGACGTCCTAGATGTCCTATATGTCCCTAACGTCCCAGACGTCCCATATGTCCCAGATGCCACATATGTCCCTAGCGTCCCAGACGTCCCAGACTTCCCATGTGTCCCATATGTCAATAACGTCCCAGACGTCCTGAATGTTCCATATGTCCCTAACGTTCTTTACGTCCCAGACGTCTTAGATGTCCCATATATCCCTAACGTTCCAGACGTCCCAGATGTCCCATGTGTCCCTAACGTCCCAGACGTCTCAGCTGTCCCATATGTTCCATTTGTCCCTAACGTCTCAGACGTCCGAGATGTTCCGTATGTGCCACATGTCCCTAACATCCCAAACGTTCCGGATGTCCCATATGTCCCTGACGTCCCAGACGTCCCAGATTTCCCATTTGTGCCACATGTCCCTAACGTCCCAGACGTCCTAGATGTCCCATATGTCCCTAACGTCCCAGACGTCCCAGATTTCCCATATGTGCCACATGTCCCTAACATCCCAAACGTTCCGGATGGCCCATATGTCCCTGACGTCCCAGACGTCCCAGATTTCCCATATGTGCCACATGTCCCTAACGTCCCAGACGTCCTAGATGTCCCATATGTCCCTAACGTCCCAGACGTATCAGTCGTCCAATATGTCTATAACGTACCAGCCGTCCCAGACGTCCTAGATGTCACATATGTCCCTAAAGTCCCAGACGTCCTTGACGTCCTATATGTCCCTAACGTCCCAGACGTCCCAGACGTCCCCGATGTCCCATATGTCCCTAAAGTCCCAGACGTCCTTGACGTCCCATATGTCCCTAACGTCCAAGACGTCCAAGACGTCCCAGATATCCCAGACTTCCCAAACGTCGCAAACGTTTTAGATTTCCTATATGTCCTATATGTCATTAACGTCCCATACGTCCCAGATGCCCCATATGTCCCTAACGTCCCAGACGTCTCAGATGTCCCATATGTTCTATATGTCCCTAACGTCTCAGACGTCCCAGATGTCCCATATGTCCCAAACGTCCCAGACGTCCCAGATTTCCTATATCCCATATGTCCCTAACGTCTTAGACGTCCTAGATGTTCTATATGTCCCAAACGTCCCAGACGTTCCAGACGTCCCGGATATCCCAGACTTCCCAAACGTCGCAGACGTCTCAGATGTCCTAGATGTCCCATATGTCCCATATGTCCCTAACGTCCCAGACGTCCTAGATGTTCCATATGTCCCAAGCGTCCCAGACGTCCCAGACGTCCCAGATGTCCCATTTGTCCCTAACGTCCCAGACGTCCCAGATGTCCCATATGTCTCATATGTCCCTAACGTCGTAGACGTTCTAGATGTTCCATATGTCCCAAACGTCCCAGACGTCCCAGACGTCCCAGATGTCCCAGACCTCCCAAACGTCGCAGACGTCTCTGATGTCCCATATGTTCCTAACGTCCCAGACGTCCTAGATGTCCTATATATCCCTAACGTCCCATACGTCCCAGATGTCCCATATGTTCTTAACGTCCCAGACGTCCCGGATGTCCCATATGTCCCTAACGTCCTAGGCGTCCTAGATGTCCCATATGTCCCTAACTTCCCAGACGTCCCAGACTTCCTAGATGTCCCATATATCACTAACGTCCCAGACGTAATAAATGTCCCATTTGTCCCTCTCGTCCCAGACGTCCCAGCTGTCCCGTATGTCCCTAACGACTCAGACGTCTCAGACGTTTTAGATGTCCCATATATTCCTAATGTCCCAGACGTCCTAGATGTCCCATATATTATTATGATGCAGCTCAGTGTTAATTACACTACGTTAAGCGACCATATAATTATACACTGGCTTTTTGTTTCTGTAGCATAAATATTTAATTCAATTGCCCTGCTCTGCTAGCTATAAGTATTTATTTCTTGTTTTAAAAATTAATTTCAAATAATTTCTCTTTTAAAAATAATTAGAACATGAAAACTCATTCATCAGGGTTAGGTTCTTTTTATCTAGTGGGCTATTTTTGCTTGTCATATTTAGAATAAATTTCATTTGTCATATAACCTTAAATGTCACTTATCTTAAATGAAATCAAAATAATTCTATTACTTATTATCAAATACGACCAACGTACACTATTTTCAATATGATTATAATGTCTGACTTTATCTATCCTTTATAGTAAGTAATAACTTTTTCATTTAATTATTGTAAGTAATAAATATTGTTCATCTATTTCAGTTTTATTCTAAACTAAACTACTAACCAACCTTATTGACTCTACTAATTGCACATCCAGCATCGAAGATCTCCTTTGTACAACTAGTCACCACACAAAAATGTCCTACTGCAACCAAATATCAAACCAATTTACAACCGTCAAATTCTCCAGAAAATATCCAATTAGTTGAAGACTCCAACCTCCTATTCTGCCAGTTAACTATCCTTGATGTACTCCAACTAATGTTACTTCCTTTCAGGTTCCAATGTCATGACGATTCGACCTCAGTATGAAAATGAAATCTCCAAACACCACCAATCACCCAGAACGCTTTCCAAGAAGATACCTCAGTCTTTCCTCATGGCTCCTATACTTGCAGTACCATACCAGTCCAATCCTTTTCACTCCTTCCCATAAATTGTATCAGTTCCAATAAATCAGCTCAATCCAAATCTTAATTAAATATTGTAGTTTTCTGGTTATTTCTTTCTAATTAACTGTTATGCACAATCTCTTCACTGATCATGTACTTTTATCACTTCAAAATAACATTTTTATATTTTTCCACCAAGTAGATTTGATAACAGCCTTGTTATTTGTATACCACCAAAATTATTCATACAAGTAAGGCATAATTTCAAATTTTATTATCTCAAAAAGGATTTTTCAAAATTCTGTGTACATTTTTATAAGTTTGTTATTCTTAATAATTTAAAACAACTCTCTTAACTACCATATTTCATTACTGATGCTTACTATATTTAATATACATTTGAAACCTACATACTTTGTTATATTTTTAATATTTTAATTTGGTCTGTCGTATCTGATATCAGTATTAAATAATTTCTATCTTTCCAACATTTTTAATTTATACATTAAAATATATGAAATTTATTCTTTCCAATCTCATTTCTTAAAATATAATCTCTATTTAAAATTTAATTCAAATAATCTTTTCTATTCTAAACTTTTATAAAGACTGACTACAATACTTTAGAAAATTCTTTTATCATATTTTATTATCAAACTATATCCTCTCATATGATATCATAACTATATGCATACCGTCCCAGACGTCCATGATGTCCCATATGCCCTTAACGTCTCAGACGTCCTAGATACCCTAAATGTCCCTAACGACCCAAACGTCCCAGACGTCCCAGACGCCCTAGATGTACCATATGTTCTTAACGTCCCAGACCACCCACATGTCCCATATGTTCTTAACGTCCCAGACGTGCCAAATGTCCCATATGTCCCTAACGTCCCAGACGTCCCAGACGTCCTATATGTCCCATATGTACCTAACGTCCCAGGCGTCCTAGACGTCCCATAAGTTCCTAACGTCCCAAAAGTCCCAGATGTACCATATGTTCTTAACGTCCCAGACGTCCCAGATGTCCCATATGTTCTTAACATCCCAGACGTCCCAAATGTCCCATATGTCCCTAACGTCCCAGACGTCCCAGACGTCCTATATGTTCCATATGTCCCTCACGTCCCAGGCGTCCTAGATGTCCCATATGTTTCTAACGTCCCATATGTCCCTAACGTCCCAGGCGTCCTAGATGTCCCATATGTCCCTAACGTCACAGACGTCCCAGACGTCCTAGATGATCCATATGTCCCTAACGTCTCAGACGTAATAAATGTCCCATATGTTCCTACCGTCCCAGACGTCTCAGCTGTCCCGTATGTCCCTAACGTCCCAGACGTCCTTAATGTCCTTTACGTCCCAGACGTCCTAGATGTTCCATATGTCTTCAACATCCCAGACGTCCTAGAAGTCCCATATGTTCCTGACGTCCCAGACGTCCTACATGTCCCATATGTCCCTAACGTCCCAGACGTCTTAGACGTTCTATATGTCCCATATGTCCCTAACGTCCCAAACATCCTAGATGTCCTATATGTCCCTAACGTTCCAAATGTCCCATATGTCCCTAACGTCCCAGACGTCCCAGATCTCCCATATGTCCCTAACGTCCCAGGCGTTCTAGATGCTCCATATGTCCCTAACGTCCCAGACGTCCCAGACGTCCTAAATGCCCCATATGTCCCTAATGCTCCAGACGTCCAAGGTGTCCCATATGTCCCTAACGTCCCAGACGTCCCAGTTGTGCCATATGTCCCATATGTCCCTAACGTCCCAGACGTCATAGATGTCCCATATGTCCTTAACGTCCCAGACGTCCTAAATGCCCCATATGTCCCTAACGTTCCAGATGTCCAATATGTCATTAACGTCCCAGACGTTCTAGATGTTCCATATGTCCCTAACGTCCCAGAAGTCCCAGTTGTGCCATATGTCCCATATGTCCCTAACGTCCCAGACGTCCTAGATGTCCTATATGTCCCTAACGTTCCAGATGTCCCATATGTCATTAACGTCCCAGACGTTCTAGATGTTCCATATGTCCCTAACGTCCCAGGCGTTCTAAATGCCCCATATGTCCCTAACGTCCCAGACGTCCCAGACGTCCTAAATGCAACATATGTCCCTAACGTTCCAGACGTCCCAGATGTCCCATATGTCCCTAACATCCCAGACGTCCCAGTTGTGCCATATGTCCCATATGTCCCTAACGTCCCAGACGTCCCAAATGTCCCATATGTCCCTAACGTCCCAGGCGTTCTAGATGCCCCATATGTCCCTAACGTCCCAGACGTCCCAGACGTCCTAAATGCCCCATATGTACCTAACGTTCTAGACGTCCCAGATGTTATATGTCCCTAACGTCCCAGACGTCCCAGTTGTGCCATATGTCCCATATGTCCCTAACGTCCCATACGTCCCAGATGTCCCAAATGTTCGTAACGTCCCAGACGTCCTATATGTCCCATATGTCCTTAACGTTCCAGACGTCCTAAATGTCCTTAACGTCTCAGACGTCCCAGACGTCCCATATGTCAATAACATCCCAGACGTCCCAGATGTCCCATATGTCCCTAACGTCCCAGACGTCCCAAACGTGACAGATATCCCAGACCTCCCAAACGTCGCAGACGTCTCAGATGTCCTAGATGTCCTATATGTTCCTAACGTCCCAGACGTCCTAGATGTCCTATATGTCCTTAACGTCCCAGACGTAAAAGATGTCAAATATGTTCTTAACGTCTCAGACGTCCCAGATGTCCCATATGTCCCTAACGTCCCAGACGTCCCAGACGTCCCATATGTCTCTAACGTCCCAGGCGTCCCAGATGTCCCATATGTCCGTAACGTCCCAGGCGTCCCAGACGTTCTAGATGTCCCATATGTCCCTAACGTCCCAAACATCCTAGATGTCCTATATGTCCCAAACGTTCCAAATGTCCCATATGTCCCTAACGTCCTAGGCGTCCTAGATGTCTCATATGTCCCTAACGTCTCAGACGTCCCAGACGTCCTAGACGTCCTATATGTCCCATACGTCCTTAACGTCCCAGGCGTCCTAGAAGTTCGATATGTTCCTAACGTCCCAGACGTCGAAGATGTCCCACATGTCCCTAACGTCCCAGACGTCGTAGATGTCCCACATGTTCCCAACGTCCGAGACGTCTTAGATGTCCCATATCTCCCTAACGTATCAAACGTCCTAAATGTCCCATATGTCCCTACCGTCCCAAACGTCCCAGACGTCCTTAATGTCCTTTACGTCCCAGACGTCCTAGATGTTCCATATGTCTTCAACATCCCAGACGTCCTAGAAGTCCCATATGTTCCTGACGTCCCAGACGTCCTACATGTCCCATATGTTCCTAACGTCCCAGACGTCTTAGACGTTGTATATGTCCCATATGTCCCTAACGTCCCAAACATCCTAGATGTCCTATATGTCCCTAACGTTCCAAATGTCCCATATGACCCTAACGTCCCAGACGTCCCAGATCTTCCATATGTCCCTAACGTCCCAGGCGTTCTAGATGCTTCATATGTCCCTAACGTCCCAGACGTGCCAGACGTCCTAAATGCCCCATATGTTCCTAATGCTCCAGATTTCCAAGATGTCCCATATGTCCCTAACGTCCCAGACGTCCCAGTTGTGCCATATGTCTCATATGTCCCTAACGTCCCAGACGTCCTAGATGTCCCATATGTCCGTAACGTCCCAGACGTCCTAAATGCCCCATATGTCCCTAACGTTCCAGACGTCCCAGATGTCCCATATGCCTCTAACGTCCCAGAAGTCCCAGTTGTGCCATATGTCCCATATGTCCCTAACGTCCCAGACGTCCTAGATGTCCTATATGTCCCTAACGTTCCAGATGTCCCATATGTCCCTAACGTCCCAGACGTTCTAGATGTTCCATATGTCCCTAACGTCCCAGGCGTTCTAAATGCCCCATATGTCCCTAACGTCCCAAACATCCTAGATGTCCTATATGTCCCTAACGTTCCAAATGTCCCATATGTCCCTAACGTCCCAGACGTCCCAGATCTCCCATATGTCCCTAACGTCCCAGGCGTTCTAGATGCTTCATATGTCCCTAACGTCCCAGACGTCCCAGACGTCCTAAATGCCCCATATGTCCCTAATGCTCCAGACGTCCAAGATGTCCCATATGTCCCTAACGTCCCAGACGTCCCAGTTGTGCCATATGTCTCATATGTCCCTAACGTCCCAGACGTCCTAGATGTCCCATATGTCCTTAACGTCCCAGACGTCCTAAATGCCCCATATGTCCCTAACGTTCCAGACGTCCCAGATGTCCCATATGTCTCTAACGTCCCAGAAGTCCCAGTTGTGCCATATGTCCCATATGTCCCTAACGTCCCAGACGTCCTAGATGTCCTATATGTCCCTAACGTTCCAGATGTCCCATATGTCCCTAACGTCCCAGACGTTCTAGATGTTCCATATGTCCCTAACGTCCCAGGCGTTCTAAATGCCCCATATGTCCCTAACGTCCCAGACGTCCCAGACGTCCTAAATGCCCCATATGTCCCTAACGTTTCAGACGTCCCAGATGTCCCATATGTCCCTAACGTCCCAGACGTCCCAGTTGTGCCATATGTCCCATATGTCCTTAACGTCCCAGACGTCCCAGATGTCCCATATGTCCCTAACGTCCCAGGCGTTCTAGATGCCCCATATGTCCCTAACGTTACAGACGTCCCAGACGTCCTAAATGCCCCATATGTACCTAACGTTCCAGACGTCCCAGATGTTCCATGTCCCTAACGTCCCAGACGTCCCAGTTGTGCCATATGTCCCATATGTCCCTAACGTCCCATACGTCCCAGATGTCCCAAATGTCCCTAACGTCCCAGACGTCCTATATGTCCCATATGTCCTTAAGGTTCCAGACGTCCTAAATGTCCTTAACGTCTCAGACGTCCCAGACGTCCCATATGTCCCTAACGTCCCAGACGTCCCAGATGTCTCATATGTCCCTAACGTCCCAGACGTCCCAGACGTGACAGATATCCCAGACTACCCAAACGTCGCAGACATCTCAGATGTCCTAGATGTCCTATATGTTCCTAACGTCCCAGACGTCCTAGATGTCCTATATGTCCTTAACGTCCCAGACGTACCAGATGTCAAATATGTTCTTAACGTCCCAGACGTCCCAGATGTCCCATATGTCCCTAACGTCCCAGACGTCCCAGACGCCTTAGATGTCCCATATATCCCTAACGTCCCAGACATCCCACACGTCCTAGATGTCCCACATGTCCCTAACGTCCCAGACGTCTCAGATGCCCAATATGTCCCAGACGTCCCAGACGTCCTAGATGTCTTATACGTCCCTAACGTCCCAGACGTCCTAGATGTCCTATGTGTCCTAACGTCCCAGACGTCCCAGATGTTCCATATGTCTATAACGTACCAGCCGTCCTAAACGTCTTAGATGTCACGTATGTCCCTAACGTCCCAGACGTCCTAGACGTCCTATATGTCCCTAACGTACCAGACGTCCCAGATGTCTATGTCCCTAACGTCCAAGACGTCCTAGATGTCCTATATATCCCTAACGTCCCAGGCGTCTCAAATGTCCCATTTGTCCCTAACGTCCCAGACGTCCCAGACATCCCTGACTTCCCAAACGTCGCAGACGTCTCAGATGTCCTAGATGTTCCATATGTCCCTAACGTCCCAGACGTCCTAGATGTCCTATATGTCCCTAACGTCCCAGACGTCCCAGATCTCCCATATGTCTATAACGTACCAGCCGTGTATTGTTTGAGGCTTTCTCGGTTACTCGAATTATATTCCTTAGCATAGAATTTCGGCTTAGACCGCGTAGTATTTGTATATGAACACCCAGCATTTTCTGGCTTAATGTGCCTTGCACCTTGTGAAGTCGAGCAAGAACCCGCTCGATGGCCATGCTCTTTGGTGGCTCGTGTTGTTTGAGTATCTTGAGAACGAGGATACTTAGGCAGATTTGGCCGTTTTGCTGTTTGTGCATCCATATTCACTAACGTTTCGCAAGACCTTGCAGCTTGCATCATCAGAGTGAAAGTCGCACTCAAACAACACGAGCCACCAAAGAGCATGGCCATCGAGCGGGTTCTTGCTCGACTTCACAAGGTGCAAGGCACATTAAGCCAGAAAATGCTGGGTGTTCATATACAAATACTACGCGGTCTAAGCCGAAATTCTATGCTAAGGAAAATAGTACCAGCCGTCCCAGACGTCCTAGATGACACGTATGTCCCTAACGTCCCAGACGTCCTAGACGTCCTATATGTCCCTAACGTCCCAGACGTCCCAGATGTCTATCTCCCTAACGTCCAAGACGTCCTAGACGTCCTAGACGTCCTATATATCCCTAACGTCCCAGGCGTCTCAAATGTCCCATTTGTCCCTAACGTCCCAGACGTCCTAGATGTCCTATATGTCCCTAACGTCCCAGACGTCCCAGATGTCCCATATGTCTATAACGTACCAGCCGTCCCAGACGTCCTAGATGTCACGTATGTCCCTAACGTCCCAGACGTCCTAGACGTCCTATATGTCCCTAACGTCCCAGACGTCCCAGATGTCTTTGTCCCTAACGTCCAAGACGTCCTAGACGTCCTAGACGTCCTATATATCCCTAACGTCCCAGGCGTCTCAAATGTCCCATTTGTCCCTAACGTCCCAGACGTCCCATACATCCCTGACTTCCCAAACGTTGTTAGATGACTCGACGTCACTAAGCGATTCACGCGATTAATCCAATTATGGGTTGTCATCAAAAATTAGTCAAACCCGTTTTACATAAAATTCAATTTCAATCTAAAAATCCCGAGAGCCGGCCCTGTATTTCTAAAAGCTGTTACCGATTTATTTAGGTCACATTTTAAGATATAAACCATTGACGGAAATTCTCCGTAAGCACTTCTGTGCCACGTTCAAATTGTTTGGTTCGTTTTGTAGCCTTGGGGCTTCCAGTTATATCCAAAGTCCGGTTGAACTCAAATCAAAAATAATCACACCCCAATGGAATATTTCTTTATAAACATTTTCGCTTCGCACGCTAATGTGTTTATTTCGACACCCAGGCGTCTTCAATACAAAATTCTCGGAAAAACTTAAGCTCCCTTTGTCTTACGCGATAAAGAAATGAGATTTCAAATGTTATTTCGGTCCATATCAATCCGGGGACTTTTCGTAGTAACCCGATACTTTGGAATTCGCTATACCACAAAATTCTTTGTTCAGGATTCAAGGCCCCTTTCTGCCCAATTAAGCTTACCTAGTAAAATTTCCTTTTATTTCACAACGCGGTAAGGAATGGTGCAATAATGAGAGGGAGAATTTCCATCAGCGGTTGCAAAAGTGAGATGGACTCTTCTTTGCCGCGGGGGCAAATCTTTAAGCCCGCGCGTTCGAAATTTTAATTAGTAGCAAGCTTCCGACTAAGAACGTTGTCAACGAACGCTAGCCCCGGTGCCTCGGCCGGGGGCTGCGCTACTTTTGTGAGTGCCCTGTGGCCAGTTTCGTTGCCTTGGTATTAAATCGACGTGTTGATTTCTTCTGAACTTAAGTGAGTCAAGCTCGAACCTTTTGAAGCAATTTATTGTTGGTGTGCGGGCAGAGGAAGTGTAGTGAACTCGACGTTGTTTAATGAAGGGCCGATTTTCGTTTACTACAGTTGGTCTCTGGGGAGACTTTTGGCACTTTTTGCCGATCCGATTAGAAACGATATCTGAAGAGCCTCAACTAACTTTTTTCCCTGTTAAGTCGGGAAAAGACTATTGCGTAATGCATATTTGGGTCAACGTCGGGTTTAATTGGGCCGCCGCGCAACATCGTATTGGCTGCTGTCACTTCTTCGACTGATGGTTGCTGTCTTCAATCCCCTCGAGTCTCGCTGCCTCTTCTGGAGAATTTGCTACACCTTGTGCACGTCTCGCCAGGCCTCCACGAGAACAGGTACATCTGTATCTAACACTGCATGCTTCAACTCAGGTAGGCGCCTTGTATTGTACCAATTAAATAACTCTGGTGCCTAACTTAAGGTGCGATTTTATATTTTATGGTGCGTCAGTGCTTATAAACGTTGCGTACGTCCGCTAGGACCTATGATTTGTTTCAGTTAATGGTTACCAGGGGCTTTACTCCTGGCGTCCATTTTATGTCATTTGTTTTGGATCATAGTGTGTTTTTTTGTGTCTTTGTAACTAGCCCTTAAGATATATTTTGGTTTTGTGGGGCCCCCTTTCACATTCACGTAGGATATCTTTTTTACTAAATTTAAACTCACCTCCGGGTGTGTGTTTTAATGTACCGATTTGTGTAAACTTTAATTCTTTAAATAATAAACTTGTTAAAGTCAGTTCATTCTTTTTTATGAACTTTGAAACCCCTTCTGGGTCATTAACTAATCTAGTGTGGCAAAGGCCAAATGTAATTAATTTTGTGAAGTTAAAGCATGCTCTTTTGAGTAAGTAAGCCCCAGAATTTGGGCCAGTCAGTGTTCTTTTGTTATTCTTTAGTGACGGTGGCCTTGAAGGTAAGTGATTTAACGACAAGGTCACCCGGCTACTCGGAGGAGGCTTGGTAAACAACAGGCGGAGGTGTTCAGCAACGTACTTGGAGGACTTCTACATAGGCTACGTGTATTGTTCTTGGTTCTAGACACGTTAGCCACCCCTAATCAGAACCAAGTGGCGCTCAGGCATTTCTCTTTCTTTTAAGCAAGCTTTAGGGTAAGTACCCCGTCGGTTTTTCATTTAAGTCTTCGAACCACGCCTTCCCGACTGAGTTAGTGCGCGTAATCGGAGCAACAAAATCTGCTCCAGCACATTAAGAACTGTGTTTTCTAGGAAAACCGGCGAACCCTGTAGTTTGTACCCGATTTTGGACAATAATTTTGATCATTGTCAAACTGATGAATTTATACCGTAACAGTTAAACTGGCTATCCCAACGTGTGGCTTTGTTTTTGTCGATAACGCCTTTAGGGCATTGTTTTTGTGTTTCTTTTCTTGTCATACAGCTTCATTTTAGTGTTTGGCATCAACGTCATATAGTTTTTTCCAGTATTTTTCATAAAAACTTAACTTTTTAGGACTTTGAAATTTGGAATCGTGTTTTTTTCATATCAGGACGCGTATCCTATATGTTTTCTTTTATTAAATGAGTTCCTTGCTATCCCTTTGACATACCAAACATTGTTTTTCCCGGAATTTTTCGCGGGATTTTTGTGTTTTTTCGTGTTCAAAATTTCAACATTTTCTTTTTTGTGCTAAGGCACATTTTGAAGCCCTTCTTTTGGTGTTAATCGTTTATTTTAGTATGGATCATTAAGTAAACCGTGTTTTTTAGTCTTTTTCGTGAAAACTCTGAAATTTTTGAAAGGTAGCGAACTTTTTTTGAAATCGTTTATTGTTGATTGTGTTTAGCCTTCAGCTAGTTTGAAATTTTATTGTGCTATTCCGAATTTAAGTTGAAATTAGTAGAGTTTATCGACATTGACGCATTTAGATTACTGATGTTGACTTTTTTGTTGTTATCCTTTGATGTGGTGCCGCGTTGTTGTTTGTTGACGAGTTGGAAATTATGTCGTTTTCTTTATTCTTTATTGGTCCGTTGTTAGGATGTGGTTTTGTGCTGGTGTGTTTGTGAGATCCGCTTTATGCGAATTTTTAATATCTCTCAAACCATCTTAGTTGGATTGGCGTAGTATTTTTTTGTTGGACTCCTATTTCGTTTTCATTTCTATCGTGTATCGCCCAACTTCGTTTGCTGATTTCATCGCGTGCATCAATACTTGTCGTAGTGTCTTGTACACTTTTTGTCGTACCCCTTTCGTTTATTGACTAAGTAGTTTACCGTGTTGAAGTATGTTGCGATTTAGTCGCCTGTTGTCGTTGTGATTAAGTGACTTATTTATGGACGATCTGTCGTCACCTACCGAATTTTGTTTTGATGACTTTAGGTTGTCACTTTAGGTGTCTTTGCCCTGTGGGAAAGACTTTTTCGTTGAAGACTTTTGATGGCTTTAGGCCATGTTTCGTGTTCCTGCTCCGTGGATTCTGAGAGGGACAAAGCTTTTGAGCTTCGTGTGACGGCAGTGCACGGCCGTTCACATGTTGTTTCGTTAGTGAATTTTATGTTGACATTTGTTGGAGACTTCGTTTTTCCGGATTTTCTTTTGGTGTTCGGTGTTGGAGTCATTGTCGGTCTCGCATTTTGCGAATTCAGAGACGACTTGACTTTCGGCATCGTCATCAATTGAGGATTTCGGTGGACTTAGTTTTCTTTTCCTTGACAATCCCAAGTCACAATGAATTAACCAGGTGTGACATACTGTTGTATATAATTGTTCACTTCATTAGCATAGGATAGAATAGGATAGGTTAGTTTAGGCTAGGCGGCCTTCAAGGCCTTCGAGACTCCTGTCGTTCGTGGCTACCCCTTTCTTTGATCGTTTGTTGCTGTGGGACAAACACAAGAGGCTGATCCCGTGACGCCTCGCGTGCCCTCTTCAACGGGTCTTCGGGAGTTAGGTCGCGAACCTTGGGGCTTCGTAACCCTGTGTTCGATCGGTAGGTTGGACGGAAGAGTGCACAGTGATGACTTATACCCTATTATGACAAGCTCATTCAAGAGCACAACCCAAATCCCAGGTGGGATATCAATTCTTCTCTCATCTTTCTTCTTTCGTTCTATCCTCCCTTTACCGTGTGTCCGGCGACACCTGTCATTGTCCTCGACACCTGTCATTGTCCTCACCCGTTTTGCCTTTGGCACTTTTCCCTTTAAACCGTGTCATGGGGCCGGATAGTGAGTAGGCAGTGGGTCCGGTCGCCTTGCTTACCCGACACCCCATGGACGCGTGCCATGGCCGCTCGGCCGTGGTCGGATTCTTTTGTTGATGTGGGCACCACCCTTTACCGGGGTGGAGTGGTCCGTGTTTTATGATGTTTTTGAGACGTTGATTTTCGATCGCCAAGTCGAATGGGACCCCTGGCGGAGTACCCTCCTGTTGGGACACTTATGTTTTGCATTCGTCGCCCGATTCCCTGGTCCGGGGAGGGGTGTTCTAGGCTTCACCGAACCGTCAGTGCCTGATTGAGGCTTTCCGTAGTTTCCACCGGCGTAACCGGTCTTTTTGGCAAACTCTTCTTCCTTCTCACTCTGTCATTGACGCTATCTGTCATCGCGTGGTTGGGATCCCGAGTAGTGACGGCTATCTCAATCCGCACCCTAGGTTAAGCTATTCTTCAAGCAACTTCTTCAGTTGCGCTAAGGATCAATTTGGGAAATTGACCTCTAGTAAGGGGGGTGTTAGATGACTCGACGTCACTAAGCGATTCACGCGATTAATCCAATTATGGGTTGTCATCAAAAATTAGTCAAACCCGTTTTACATAAAATTCAATTTCAATCTAAAAATCCCGAGAGCCGGCCCTGTATTTCTAAAAGCTGTTACCGATTTATTTAGGTCACATTTTAAGATATAAACCATTGACGGAAATTCTCCGTAAGCACTTCTGTGCCACGTTCAAATTGTTTGGTTCGTTTTGTAGCCTTGGGGCTTCCAGTTATATCCAAAGTCCGGTTGAACTCAAATCAAAAATAATCACACCCCAATGGAATATTTCTTTATAAACATTTTCGCTTCGCACGCTAAAGTGTTTATTTCGACACCCAGGCGCCTTCAATACAAAATTCTCGGAACTCTGTGCAGCCAGCGCATTTTAAACTTAAGCTCCCTTTGTCTTACGCGATAAAGAAATGAGATTTCAAATGTTATTTCGGTCCATATCAATCCGGGGACTTTTCGTAGTAACCCGATACTTTGGAATTCGCTATACCACAAAATTCTTTGTTCAGGACTCAAGGCCCCTTTCTGCCCAATTAAGCTTACGTAGTAAAATTTCCTTATATTTCACAACGCGGTAAGGAATGGTGTAATCTTGAGAGGGAACATGCCCGTCCGCATTGGAGAGAGAGAGACGGTTGCACAGCGACGAGGGGATTAACTCTGTGATTGTTAAGCGGGGTTAGAATTTTTAAGTCAGTGAAGCTCAAACCTTCGAAGCGTTTGATTGTTGGGTGTGTTTTGGATTTGCGTGTGCGGGCGTTGATACGAATGGCCGATTCGTCTCCTATAGTGTACTTTCCGGGGAAAGATATTTGCATTATTTGCACATTCGACTAGAGACGACATCTTTAAGCCGTAACTAACTTTTCCCTGTTAAGTGGGGAAAAACCATTGCTGTTTGCAAATTCGTGTATCAACGCCCTGCTGTTTGTAATTTTTGGAAGCCCGCCGCGCAATAGTGTAGTTTTTTGCTGTCATTTTTCCCACAACCATTGAGGGATTTTTCGTAACACCTCGTTACGCTGCACCTGAGCTTCATCGAAGGCCGTCATCTCTTGTTCCTGATTACCGGGGAGTCCCTAAACTCTCGTCCCAACAACTCCGTCTGCACTGCAGCTCTCCTTGCCAAGTGACTTCACCAGGACCTCGTTCACCGCTCCCGCCAAAAAAAACACGCTTTGGGGCTAAGGTAAAATTGTTTACAGTAAATATGTGTTTTCGCTTTGTTTAATCATGTGCCGTGTGAAGTGATATCGACCATCTGTCGTGCGCTATTGAAGTTTATATTGGACATTGCGTAGGCCCGTTTACTCGAATTGTTCAAATTAATTATTATATGCAGGGGCGTCTCTCCTGTGATTTTGTTCTGCTTATTTGTTAATGATACTTAGATTAAGTTAACTTTTGCTAGGGGACCCCGAAATTCCAGTTAGGATGTACTCTTTGTAATAAATTTAAACTCACCACTGGGTGGGCTATTAAACATAAACCTTTGCTAATGTCAGTCTAGTTATTTGTTGTTGCTGAACCCTTTAGTCATTAGTTAATTACGGCAAAAGCCTGATGTAATTAAATGTGAACCCAAAGCCTGCTCTTCAAGTAAGAACGCCCTAGATTTGGGCTTGTCAGTGTTTTCTTTTATTGCTCTAGAGGGTGTGGTCATCAAGGTAAGTCATTTGTTGCAAGACCACACCGTGTATACACCAACAGGCCCGAAGAAGCTTGGTGGAGGGGACGCTGTAGTGGAGTGCAGTTACGTGGAGGACTTCCCCATAGGCTACGTGTATTGTTCTTGGTTCTAGACACGTCAGCCACCCCTAACTAGAACCAAGTGGCGCTCAGGCATTTCTTTTTCTTTTAAGCAAGCTTTAGGGTAAGTGCCGCCGGTTTTTCTTTGTACTCTCGAACCACGCCTTCCCGTCTGAGCTAAGTGCAGGTAACCGGAGAAACAAAATCTACTCCAGCACTTTAAGATCTGTGTCCTTTATAGTAAAGCCGGCGAACCCTGTAGTTTGTACCCGATTTTTGACAGTGCTCTTGATCAATGTCGATCTGAGGAACTAAAACTGTAACAAAGTCTCAAATTATTATACCCGAAGTTGGTGGCACAGTATGGAAAACATATCAGGAAACATGTTGTAATAGAAGACCTTGACGAGAAGGTCGGACAGGAAGGCGATGACAATACAGTGTGACCATCGGTTTAGAAATCGAAATGATAGGAGAGACAGGCTTGTTCAGTTCTGTAGAGACGAGCAATTTGTTGTCACCAACCAGTACCTTTTTTAAGGTACCGCCTCCAAAGCTTTATATATGGAGAGCTTCAGAAGATCGTGCAGACAAAACCATTAGAATCGATTTCGTTTTAATCAATCAGAGATTTCGCAACCGTGTAGCATCGGTCAAAACATTCCATTTGTTCACGTCACTGTACGCACAAAACTACGAAAAGTGCCAGTTAAACAGAGAAGCAGGAAGTACGATGTTGCAAAGCTTTAAGATGAACAAACTTAGGAAGAACTGGCCGATATTCTCTCCAAAGAATTACATCCATCCTACAACTCTAAAAACGAATAGGATGACATGTGGAAAGCTTACGAAAAGGCTCTCAATAAGGTTAACGATAAATTCATTCAACCAGATCATGTAATTCAAAAAGAGGGACGACTATTTTACATCTAACGGAGCAAAAAAGAATTAGATTCATCGAATAAGCCGAAAGAAAACGAGAGGGGCTGTTTGGGAACCAAAACATAATTTTAACTTTTAAAATTAAAAATGCATACATTTGGTAAGCTGACTGTTACATGCGGAAATGTAGAACAAAGCGGTCAGCGTTTCTGTCAGCATTGGTCGAATGACCCGGTGAACAAACTGCAATTATGCAGACTTGCTATCACTATTTGTTATGAAATTAAACACGCAAGTGCAAATGCGAGCTGAACGGGCAAATAAATTAAACCTTGTAATTTACGGCATAGTTTTATGTATATAAATAGGAACTTTTCTAGTCAATAAACAATACAGTTTTGACATCTGTTTCTGTATTCACCAAACCTCTGCTCCAACGAAAACAAGTCTGTTATTACATTATCTTGTGTGAGACTGCACAAGACCGTTGGTTTGCAACCCTTTTTAATTCCTGAACACCTAAGACGTATCCTGTAATTGTCCAAATTACAATCATACAGTTCACTATAACCTCCATCCTGAACAGGGGCAAAATGAAACATGAATGATAAGTGCAGAGAAATAGAAGAGCTGAGTGCCAATCACGATTTGTTTAACGTACACATGAATACTAAGGAGGTAATGGATATGAAAAAAGACATTGTCAGGAAACATCGTCGGCGCACATGGCAAGTTTGGAACAAAAATTAAGGTTAAGTTGATATAGCAAATATACACGGATGCGATTTTCAAATACGAACATCGTCCAGTAGAGCAGATGGACCAGGTATAACTACCTCAAAGGAGCTAATCAATACTATTGCACAGTAATTTAGACATATGGTGAGAAATCCAAAGAGATATCGGACCAGTTACAGAGTCAGCTCTGCAGATATTTTAGAGCAAAAACCAACAAAGTACTAGCGTCGACTCGAGGAGCCGAACGAAAAACCTGGTTCATATTGAAGCTAATCAGTAGACCACGAGTGCCCAGTTCTGAATTTCCGTCAAGTCGGCGTTTCAAATTGTCGGATTAATAAACGCACACGCTGCGGCTCTTCTCGCCTCCTCTGGTTGTGAAAGGAACCCCGAATGAGAAAAGGATTAACCGAACAATACCTGCTATACTGTTTTAATTGTGCATGAACCAGATATACACTAGTAAATTCAGAACGAAATTAAGGTATAAATATCGCCTTTAGTGAATGGTTTGGGCTTTATTGTAGACCTGTTATAAACCATTAAAAATTGTAAGCTGTAGATTAAGTCATCGCACACAAGTTATGCTCCTTTGCCTTGTACGTTAGCGAACTGTCACTGATTAAATTAGATTGAAAATGCGCATAAGTGCATCTGCACTGCCTTGTTTCAGAGCTTTTTACCTTGAAACTAATAGCCGTTTTGATATTTTAACTGTTGTTTATATGACGTGCTACTTACGATGTGGAAAGCTGGAAACCGACAGCATAACGCTTTTGAAGAGTGAAGGTAAGTTCCGACCCAGCCAAGCTAGTTTTTTTTCAAAGCCATGACCTTACCTCCAAGTTTTATATCAGCAGATCTCATTTATTAATTTCCCAGATATTTCTGTACCCATTTGGTACGACCCTGCTTTGAAGTTCGCCGAGTAAACAAAAATATAACCACCCCTCTTTCCTCCACTGAGGTATAGAATCTTCTATTAGCTGGTTGCGATGTCTTAAATCGGTTTTAGACTGTAAGAATTTTTAACGTGAAGCTGTGTTAAATTTGAAGGCGTTTCTCATTTGATATTTGAATGTGAGTCGTTTCCGAAATTGAGGTTATATAACTAGAGGTTAATGAATTATGTGGCAACACTGTCCTTTTAGCCATAGCCACAGCTTTATTCAAAAACACAAAGAATACATTGTATGAATGTTGTTTCAGTGTTTATTCCATTTGTTTAGTAGCTTTCAATTTAATTCTGGAACTTTTAATTTTACGAATATCTGTTACACGTTCATATATTGTAACTTTTGATACGTGTTATGCGTTTTAGTATTTACACTCTCATTTTATATTTGTAAGTTTTAGTGGCTTAGTTTTCTATGATAATGAAGCTTTTTATTTGAAAATACAAAATTATTTTAAGCAATAGAGAAGAGTAAAGTAGTAATAATTTTTAGTTATTAGTTTGTAGTACTTTGTAGTCTTTATTAAACTCTCTTCAGATTATTAATAATAAAGATAGGCTGAAGATGGAAGTGAAGTTTCTAATTTGAACTTAGACACTCAGGTTGACCTTTCAAGCTGCATTTAAAATTTCTAAGATTCAATTTCTGCATAATTCATTTGTCTGGCACTTCGAATGGGATACAGAAAGTAATTCAAGCTAACAGCTTTGCAAATGTAACCATATATGATTTTAATCCGAATATAGGTCTTCTTTAATCTTGACGGGCGCTGTAAATATGTAGATGGGAATAAAAATCATTAGAGTGATTATTTCCATCTTGTACATTTCCAAAATTAACAAGCTTGTATTTACAGGACAATAATTGTTGGTACTTTTAACTATGTAATGGTCGCATTGGATGCATGTTTTACGTGAACAACATTAAATAAAATATGACCCATTACTTAAAAAAAAATATCTTCTACGCAGTAAGCCATGACCGCGCATTTTAAAAAAAAAATTTATTAGATTTTTCCCACCTCTCTCATAATTAAAGTCATTTAAGTGAAAGTCGCAGTTCAATTAGAATAATTAATTCCTCCATGCTTAGTGTCGAATTCACTCCACATGCCTTTGAAGGCTAAGTAGCCTAGATGGAATACTTGATAGCACACGCAGTGTACCATTAAATCGAAAGCCAAATGTCAGTAGTACGTACATATTTCTTCGGATGTTAAGCTCAATCTTATCAAAAGTTCAAAAACGTATCGAGTTTCTTTCAGTCCCCTCTGTGCGTTTAGAATGCAACTAAATGACTGCGCATTAAGAGTACTTGACACATTTACCTAGAGTGCGATGATGTATGGTTTGCTGGATACTTTGGTATTGAGCAACTCATTAAAATTGTTAACACCGAAAAGTCGTTAGGAACGTTCCCAGCGGTTGCTCAATAATACATTTTATACAAACGGCTACTGCTCTGCTTATCATAATTTTAGAAACTGCATCGAAGTAGCTTATGTAAGCGCACGTTACCATATAGACTGATTTAAAAAGGAATGTTAAACTCGCTCTCTGTAAAAATTTGTAAAAAATATATCAATTTGAAATAACGTGAAATATAAAATTCTAAATAGATTGAAAATATAATTAGGAATTCCCTTCAGGATTCCTAACTGCAGCTTTGGACATTTCAGTAAGCAGCTGAAATTTGAGAAATTTCTATATTTGGTGAAACTATACAGACTTCGAATCTATTTTTAAAGCAGAAAATAACCTGGGATTGCTTGGACTTCACCTCCGTTGTTTCTATGGTAATTGAATACATTTTGTATGATAATTTTAAGTTACATCATGTATGCTAAATTTAGTGTATAAAACATTTGCATTATGAATACAAATACATTTTTCGACGACTGACATCGAAAGTAGATTTTTGTAACTGTCATTTGACAATAAAAGATGACATTCGCCTCTGAGCGAGATTTTTCAACATTGTGTCACTCTTCGAGCGTTTCAGGATGTTTACTTGACAACGCTTGTCATTTGTTTAAACAATAGCGTCATACACTACGCGAGTAATTTTAAATTTATGCTGAAATTGATGTTATAAATAAAATGAAATAATATGATTATTTTCGCTTGAATAATATGATCAGTCGTCGAAAATATAGTATGTATATTTCGAGGTAAAAGTGCACTTGCCCCTTTATGTGCAAGCGGCAAGAATGCGCTTTCAGCTCTTCTTATACAATATACTATATTACATAATATTTAAGAATGACGTCTGATGTGCATTGCGAAGTGTCAAATGAAATTTTTAATTACAAATAATATAATTCTTGAAATGAAAAGCAACTATATTTCTATAGCCGAAAAAAAAAATATATTTAGAAACTAACATTCAAATATTTCTATGACCATGAATTCTTCAGCTTATGTAACTATTAAGTAACGTTTTAATCCTTTTTTTAATCACCTTTCATTTGCTATTATCACTCATCTGTAGCCTGACAGCTTATGCCTCTTCGATTTACATCGATTTTAAAGAGAAAGAAGGTAAAAATATATCGCAATATAGTGTATTCCACCAATACTTTAACGTGCCCCCAATGTACAGTTACCAGTATGCTCTTCGATATATTTGGCATTTTTCAGTGGAATAATCGCACATTTTCACAAAGCTGTGGAAAAGCTAACTAATAAAGATTGATTATTGCTAATTCTAAGTGTTGAACGTTGCAACGATGTTTTTAATCCTTCATTATTTTCCTAACGTTTTTAAGAATAGACGAATAGATGACTCTACGGAATAGTGATGGTATAATTATTGAACCGCTATTCATTTATAACTAATTTTAAGGTTTTACGTGCGTATTTTCTTCTCTCTCTTTATTAAAATATAATATTGCAACGACTGAAACACTCCAGGAGCTGTGTCCTGGTCCAGATTGCGGGCGAATGACTTTCTAGAATATTCAAACATTTTAAAATTCTAAAAGAATACAAACAATTCAAAGACTGTTCGCAGTTCGTGAATTAGTCATCATTTTGAAGATTGAGTTGAACTGCGAATGTAATAGATGAACTTGGTGCCATATTTAGAAAATTTATTACTCCAAGAAAACAAACTGAAGACTTAAAGAGGCTACAAATATCATTTATTTCAAGCATTCCCAGCTATTTGCAAGAAAAATAGATGGCAGCCTTAAAAAAAAGGCATCTTTACAAGACTCAATTTAACAACAAGAAATCATGACGTAATAGAAAAACTAACAATACAGTGCGTAGGATAGCATACAACACTAGACCTCTCTCGAAAAAACAAGAAAATTATATAACTTTAATGTTCTTATTATTTTAAATTTATTTCTCAGCTTTCTGCTGGAATTTTTACAAATTTTCATTACATACAGAGAAATAGTTATTTATGGTACACGTGTGGCGCCAGGCCGAGGGAGATCTTTTCTCGAGTGAATTATTTGTAATAACACACGCTTGCCATACAAAATGTTATCCAACAGCTCAATAAATATTTAAAAAAACAAAAATTTCGTATTGATAGCCGTGGAAAGGCATAGTGACAATTTGGAAAGTAGGGAGAGATTAAATAAATCTATAATTAGAGTCGCCTGTGATTCGTATTATTCGTTTGGTAGTACTGAAGTGTATTTTGTCAGTCTATATCAAATTGGAGGTTACTAGGTTAGGTTTTGTTTGTTATTTGTCACAGACTGATGCAAAACTTAACCTGTAAATCTCGAATTTGATATAACTTGACAGTGCTACCAACAACACAATAGTGAGTGATCTGGTTTTTATTTCACTCGAGGTCTAAAATCAATCTACTAATAGCCTTATAACTAGGAGGTGCCGGATAATAGTAGATTATAATTATTATAAGTGAGAAAAATGCATCATTATTTGGGATTCAGAATTTTGAATCGCGAGTGCCCATTAATCTTATTACATCTTGAATTTAGAAACGTGCTCCCAATTATCTACCCCAATGGGTGATGACGATGGGTGTTACATGAACGTCCTCTAATTCCTAGGTTTTGATAGACGGCGTAGCTGGTAATACTTTTATTAAATATGACAGCATTTGTTACATATTTTATCTTCATCGGTGTTGTTATAGACTCTTAACCAAACTAATTTTAGTATCGTTAAGAGCTTAGCACTCAGTGCGGTAATGGATATCATAGTAATGGATATTACCGTACTTTTTTTATAAAAAAAAATACATTGAACCAGAATGTATTGATGAAGATAAAATATTGAACAATACACGTTTGCTTATGGCACTTAACGATACTCATAATCAAACTTGTATCGTTAATATCTATTATCTTCATCAGTGTTGTTATAGACTCTTAACCAAATTAATTTTAGTATCGTTAAGAGCTTCATTACCGCATTCAGTGCGGTAATGGATATTACCGCACTCAGTGCGGTAATTGATAGATATTACCGCACTCAATGCGGTAATGAATATTACCGCACTCTTTTTGTATAAAGAAATACATTGAACCAGAATTTATTGATGAAGATAAAATATTGAACAATACACGTTTGCTTATGGCACTTAACGAGACTCGTTTGGTTGCCCCAAAAACTCGGCTCACCGCCTCGTTTTTGGCAATCAAACTTGTGTCGTTAAGATGCCCATAATCAAACTTGTATCGTTAATATCTATTATTTTATCCTATTATGTTACTATGATAATAACTCTTTAGTAACGAGTTGTGTTACGATGCATTCAATAGCACTAGTGTTGTTAAAGATATTAACGATACAAGTTTGATTATGAGCATCTTAACGAAACGAGTTTTATTGCCAAAACGAGGCGGTGAGCCGAGTTTTGCGGCAATCAAACGAGTTTCGTTGTGTGCCATAAGCAAACGTGTATTGTTCAATATTTTATCTTCATCAATAAACTCTGGTTCAATTTATTTTTGTATGTAAAAAGAGTGCGGTAATATTCATTACTGCACTGAGTGCGGTAATGAAGTTCTTAACGATACTAAAATTAATTTGGTTAAGAGGCTATAACAACACGGATGAAGATAAAAAAATAACATACCGATACTAGCATTTTATCAGATGTTGGCAGTACTGACGTGTCAAATTCGATGTTAGCAGGTTATGTTTTGTTTGTTATTTGACACAGACTGACGCAAAACTTAGCCTGCTAATCTCGAATTTAACATAACCTGATAGTGCTACCAACAATATAGTATTGAGTGACTTATTGTTTTTATCTTACTAATGATACTGTGGGGTTCTTTACTCCAGTTGGTTGAATACAACGTGTACAACTACAGAATTATACCTTTATTTAACGAGATATTTTATTTACAATATGAATATATATATAATGTACAATTGTTATGCGGCCATGGCTTGGTTGCGGCGATAGTTCTGCCGCACAGCGAAACGACGTGGGTCCTGAAGGCTGAGGGTGGTTGGATTGACACCCTGGTATCGGAGGGCCTGCAGGTCCACCAGAGCTGGCGTGGTCCACGTGGTGGCCTCCAGGGGTGCTGCTACGTCCTCGGAGCGGGTGGTGCGCCGCCTCTTCGGAGGGGACGCTTTCAATGGCGATATGGGTGCTGGTAGGGCCGGCCGACACAGAAACTCCCTAAGCGTGTTTCTTTCTTGCTTCCGTTTCCGCCGTGGGGTGGAATGTGTTGGCTGTGGAGTGGAAGCCTTCTCCATGGACCGGGCTGTAATTATAGCGCCGGGTGTGTGAGCCGGGCTGTATAAATAGCGCCGGTGTGGGTGTGAGTCCGGGCTGCAGTTATAGCGCCGGGGGTGTGCCGGGCTGTATAAATAGCGCCGGTAAGAGACTCCCAGGCTGTTAAGAAGCGCCGGTGTGTCTGTCTTCTGCTCGTCGGAGCGCTGGCTTTTATAGCCGGGCAGCCGTCGCTTCGTGCCGGCTGCGTACGTTCGTGGCGTCTCGGGCTGGCTCGCTTCTGCGTGGTGGGAGCTTTCGTGTCGGACTGGCTCGTTTTCGCGTGGTGGGGGCTTTCCTGCTGCGTGGAGCTGCGCGAGCCCCCACAGACCCCCTTCCCAGTGATGGAGTCACGCTTGAAATCTTACGGTGGGTCGCGTTTCTCTGCTGGACCTCCTGGGTAGTATTGGGGTCTCTGATGCTGTCGGGATTGCTAAGAGGTCGGTGTCTAGGTGTTGTTCCACGAACGCTGGTTTGACTCGGTCTGCTGCTACCGTTACTTGTTTGCCGTGTCTCTGGATTACGAGATTCTTTTCAGTCCTTGAGATGACGGGAAATGGGCCGTCGTACGTTTGCTGCAGTGGCTTCCTTACAGCATCGTGTCTTACGAAGACGTGAGTAGCTGTGGGTAGCTCCTTGAATTGAAAAATTTTGGGCGTGGTGTGACTGGTTGTTGCGGTGGGTTTGATGTTGCTCATGTGCCTTCTGAGTTGTGTGACGTAGTTTTCTGGTTCTATGGCTGTAGGTTGTGTTTGGGCGGTGAGGAATTCTCCGGGTAGTCGGATTGTTTCCCCATAAACCATTTCTGCAGCTGTGGCGGCGATGTCCGTCTTCCATGCTGTTCGGATTCCCAACAATACCAATGGTAGGGCTTGGGTCCAATTGGTAGCTTCTTGGCACCTAAGTGAGGTTTTCAGTTGCCTATGGAATCGTTCTACCAGGCCGTTAGCTTGCGGGTGATATGCTGTTGTACGAGTTCTGGTAAAACCGATTATTTCTTCCAGTTTTTTGAATAGCTGTGCTTCGAATTGCCGTCCTTGATCGGTTGTGACCTGGAGTGGTGTGCCGAACCGCGAAATCCAACCGTCGACGAAGGCTTGGGCTATTGTTGCTGTTTCTATGTTTGGCAGCGGGATTGCTTCCGGCCACCGCGTGAATCGATCTACGCATGTTAGTAGGTATTTAAAATTCTGAGATTCTGGCAGGGGTCCTACTAAGTCTATATGTACGTTGGTGAATCTGCTGGATGGAAGTTGGAATGGTGCTGGCGGCGGTGTATTGTGTCTTGTCACTTTGTTTTGCTGGCATTGTAAACACTCTCGTGTCCACTGTTTGCAATTTGCGTGGATCTTTGGCCATATGAATTTTTCGCTTATCAGCCTGGCAGTAGCTTTTATGCCTGGATGTGATAATTGATGAAGGCTGTTGAACGCTTGTTTGCGGAATTTGCTTGTGATGAATGGTCTTGCGGTGTGCGTAGAGATGTCGCATGTCACTTTAGTGCCGTCGGGCATTTCGATTTGTCTCAGTTGCATTCCAGTAGTTTTGCTGCCCAGGAATTGTTGTAGCTCTTGATCCGATTGCTGATCCTCGCTGAGTGCTTTGAAGTTGATTCCTGCCTGGATTTGTTCTATGCGTGACATGGTGTCTGCCACCACGTTCTCTTTGCCTTTGATGTGCCGTACATCTGTTGAGAATTGCCCAATGTAATCGAGGTAGCGGAATTGCCTTGGTGAACATTTGGATGGTTTTTGTGCAAAGGCGAAGATGATCGGTTTGTGATCGGTGTAGATTGTGAAGTGTCGTCCTTCCAGTAGATGTTGGAAATGTTTGATCGTTGCGTATATAGCGAGTAGTTCTCTATCATATGCTGCGTACTTGGATTCGGCTGGTGATAGTTTTCTAGAATAAAATGCCAAGGGTTGCTGCTGGTTGTTTTGCGATTGGTGAATTACTCCTCCGATGGCGAAATTTGATGCGTCTGTTGTTATGGAAATTTCTGAGTCCTGGATGGGGTGTGCTAAGAGCGCGGTGTCTGCGATTTGTTTTTTGCATGTGTCAAACGCGTTCTTGGCTTCCGTTGTCCATGCTATGGGCTGGTTTCCTTTAATTTTTCCTCTTAACAGTTCGTTGAGCGGTGCTTGCGTACTGGCGGCGTCTGGGATGAATCTTCGGTAGTAATTTATCATGCCGAGCGTTTGGCGTAGTTTCCTAGCTGTGTCTGGTGCTGGTAGTTCTAGGATTGCCTTGACTTTGTCTGGTGAGGGTTTTGTTCCCTCTCCTGAGACTAGGTAACCCAAGAATTTTACCTGTTTTACGCCGAATACGCTTTTTGCCTGGTTGATTACTATGCCGTTGTCTCGTAGTCTCTGGAATAGCTGGCGTAGATGTTGCTGATGTTCTGCTTCTGTCTTGGATGCTACGAGAATATCGTCGATGTAGACGTAGCAGAAGGTCATGTCTCGTAGAATGCCGTCCATAAATCTTTGGAACGTTTGTGCCGCGTTCCTGAGGCCGAATGTCATAAATGGAAACTCAAAAAGTCCGAACGGTGTTGTGATCGCTGTTTTCGGGATGTCTGCCTCAGCCACTGGGATTTGATGGTAGGCGCGAACTAGATCAATAGTTGAGAAGACTTGTTTTCCGTGGAGTTGCTGTGCGAAATCCTCAATATGGGGTACTGGATACATGTCTGGGATGGTCCGTGCGTTGAGGTTTCTATAATCTCCACATGGTCTCCAGTCTGCGTTCTTTTTAGCGACCAAATGTAACGGGGATGACCATGAGCTGTCTGAGGGTCTGGCGATTCCTTGCTGCACCATCGTTCGGAATTCTGCCTGTGCTATTTTTAATTTTTCGGGGGCGAGTCTTCTGGGCCTGGAGCTTACTGGGGGTCCCTCGGTTGTATGGATGTGGTGTGTTGTGGTATGCTTAGGGATCGTGTGAATTCCTGCAGGTCTGGTGATGCTGGGAAATTCTTCTAGGATGCTAGCATAGTCTGAAGATTTTTTAATTGAGGTGATGAGTTTGCTCGTGTTTGCCTGCCTTCCTTGGGTTGCAAGGCTGGTGTTTTGGTCCAGTAGCTTCTTGTTCCTCATGTCCACAAGGAGGTTGTAGTAAGAGAGGAAATCTGCCCCTATGATAGGTTTTTGTGTGTTGGCGACTATGAATCTCCACGGGAAATTTCTCCTGAGTTGCAGATTGATGTTAAGATTGATTGTGCCATATGTGTCAATTTCTGAACCGTTGGCTGCATACAGCTTGTAAGTGGAAACTGGTCTGCGTTGTCTGCACAGGTGGTATGGGTAGATGCATACGTCTGCTCCTGTGTCAATGAGAAATTCTGTTTTGGAGGCTTTGTCTGTGACAAAAAGTCGGCGGGCTGTGTGGGTGAGCGCGTCGTTAGCCGCCTTTATCGACCGCTCTGTGCGTTTTCCTGGTCCCTTGCTTTGGTGCAGGGCGGTTTGCAGTTTCGAGCTTGGTCGCCGAATTTATAATGGTACCAGCAAGTATCGTATGTGCGGGACCTGGACTGGCTGCGTCCCCTGCGATGCTGGCTGTGTTGCCTGCGGCGTGAGCCATGTTCCCATTTGGCAGGCTGGTTGTGTAATTGCTCCTTGAGATTCGCTACCTCTTGCACCAGCGTTTGTAAAATTTCATCGCTAGGTGCTTTGGTGGATGTCTGTATCTCTTGGGCTTGTACTGGCGTGGTTCCCATTATGGCATCTGCTAAGTCTGCTATTTCGTTTAATGCCGTGTTTTTCTGTGTTGCCAGAATTGCTTGGATGGTGTATGGGAGTCGTCCGAGCCAGATAGATTTTAGGAGGTCGTTGGGCACGACGTCTCCTGCCAGGTTTTGTAAGTGCCGCAGAAATTGTGATGGCTTTCGGTCCCCTAATTCCTCTTTTTCGAGCAGTTGTTTCGTTTTCTGCTCCTGGCTGATGCTGAGCCGGCGGATGAGCTCTTTTTTAAGTTTGTCATATTTTTCCGTATCTGGTGGTGCAGTTAGTATATCACGAACTTCGCTGGCGTAGCGGGCCTCCAGGTGTCCAGCTACATACCCATATTTCGTGTTGTCGTTGGTGATGCCGCTAATTAGAAATTGGCTTTCTATCTGAGCGAACCATAACTGTGGATCGTTGGGCCAAAATGGGGGAATGCGTACTTGGACGCGGTGTACTTCTGTTGATGGCTCGGGGTCAGGCATTTTTCTCGGTTTTTTTTGTTTTTTTTCTGAGCCTCACTTCGTCGCGAGAGGTATTATTGTAGCTGTACACGGTACTCGCGTCGGGGTCACCAATTGTGGGGTTCTTTACTCCAGTTGGTTGAATACAACGTGTACAACTACAGAATTATACCTTTATTTAACGAGATATTTTATTTACAATATGAATATATATATAATGTACAATTGTTATGCGGCCATGGCTTGGTTGCGGCGATAGTTCTGCCGCACAGCGAAACGACGTGGGTCCTGAAGGCTGAGGGTGGTTGGATTGACACCCTGGTATCGGAGGGCCTGCAGGTCCACCAGAGCTGGCGTGGTCCACGTGGTGGCCTCCAGGGGTGCTGCTACGTCCTCGGAGCGGGTGGTGCGCCGCCTCTTCGGAGGGGACGCTTTCAATGGCGATATGGGTGCTGGTAGGGCCGGCCGACACAGAAACTCCCTAAGCGTGTTTCTTTCTTGCTTCCGTTTCCGCCGTGGGGTGGAATGTGTTGGCTGTGGAGTGGAAGCCTTCTCCATGGACCGGGCTGTAATTATAGCGCCGGGTGTGTGAGCCGGGCTGTATAAATAGCGCCGGTGTGGGTGTGAGTCCGGGCTGCAGTTATAGCGCCGGGGGTGTGCCGGGCTGTATAAATAGCGCCGGTAAGAGACTCCCAGGCTGTTAAGAAGCGCCGGTGTGTCTGTCTTCTGCTCGTCGGAGCGCTGGCTTTTATAGCCGGGCAGCCGTCGCTTCGTGCCGGCTGCGTACGTTCGTGGCGTCTCGGGCTGGCTCGCTTCTGCGTGGTGGGAGCTTTCGTGTCGGACTGGCTCGTTTTCGCGTGGTGGGGGCTTTCCTGCTGCGTGGAGCTGCGCGAGCCCCCACAATACCATCACAGCCATAGCAGATATGTCTCGCTGTTGTAAGTGTCATTAACAACAATTTTTCCAATTTTTTTAAGATTAGTACTTTAGGATAAAATACACCGTATTACGATATATGTAACGTTATCTGCTTTCTACCTTACTCGAGAATTTTAAACCACTCGCTCCTAACGTTGCTCATTCATTCAAACTATTTTCTCGTAATGTAAAAAGCTTAATAACGTTACTTGCATCGTAAATTACTATTATCTTCACCGGTTTTGTTATAGACTATTAACCAAATTAATTTTAGTATCGTTAAGAGCTTCCTTACCGCACTCATAGATATTCCTGCACTCTTTTTAAATAAAAAATACATTGAACCAGAATTTATTGATGAAGATTTGAACAATACCGGTTTCCTTATGGCACTTAATGAGACTCTTTTCGTTAAGATGCTCATAATCAAAGTTGTATCGTTAATATCTATTAAGTATAAACAGCTTCATTACACTAATTACTACTAATTTTGTTGTTTAGTTCATAATATGACATATGCATTTTTAATGCATTTAAGAATTCAGAGTTCACATTCCTTTAGGTAAAGTTGTCCATTGATTTTTTATACTGTTTTCAAAAACAGTTCTGTAGAAGTAATTTATTAGTTCTAGCATGTTACCAAGAAGTCGTATTCTTCTAATATTGATATTGTGAACCAGCAGCAAGAGTTAGATTAGGCTTGGGCGAATCAAAAATCGACTCAGTAAAAATTGAATAGTTATGCATTAAGGGAGATATAATGTGTTTTCCCTGAAGATGACATAGTTACAGCCCGAGTGCGTCAGGCCCGCAAGGTAAAAGACATGAATATCTCCCGTGGTGCGTACAATATTTTATCTACTAGCATATTCGTAAGAATAGTATGAAATTTCAAAAAGTCATTAATACATTTCAAACGAATGCAACGAACATACAAATCTAAAGTTGGTACCCCTTACAAAGGTGTTGGTTTTGACAACTTTCAGTTTTTAATTTGGCAACGCATAAAAACTTCAAACTTGAAAATAGTCAAAGTAGCGTTTCCAATTAAAATTTAGTTTTCAAGTTTTAAGTAAATATGGGCATTAATAATAATATTAGAAAGAGAGGCACCTTACTAGGAAGGGAAAAGGCGTTGTAGGAAATTACTACTTGGTTTGTTTAGTGTAAATATATTTTCACAATATTTTTGACAGTAACCAATTCATTACCATATAACTTGTATTAGTAACATTTTCTTCGCTAGGTTTGATGTGCATTCCAGAAAATAAATTGAGTTTGAAAGAATACTCTAGAAATTTTAATAAAATTTGACAATTGACAGTTGCATTAGTTTAGTGAACAGATAGTAACATCAAGTATTGCCTGAATGTATGGTTCTTAAGACGTTGTTTGTAGTTGAATGGTCACCATTAGATTGGAAGAGAAATAATTTGAAAAATCCCTAGGGAGTTATGAGTAACTTTTCATATTTTGTATCTATGACGAAAATATACAATCCAAGTGATATTTATTTAATTCGATACTAGTGGGTAACTAATTAAATAATCTGTGATGATTTATTTACACTGGTAGCTTTTACCAATATGTTTGATTAATGTAATGTAATGTTTTGATTAATTAACATCAATACACGTTAGAATAGTTATTTAACCAACAAGTGTGTTAATGAAGGCGATTAATAATCGAAACTGTTTAAAGCACGAATGAGCGATAGCGAGTGAGTGCCTTTAATAGTTGAGATTATTAATCGCCCATTAACAAACGAGTTGATTACAAAATTTTTTCGTTGACCGCAAAAAATTTTTTTGTGGCGAAAAATTTGATTAATACAACTAACCTCAATGCAAAATATCATCAAAACGCCAAAATCACAAAAACAGTTAATTAATGAAAAAGAGTGTATTAATCAAAAACAGTGTATTAATAGATCTATTAATCCATCCTTTTTTAAAAAACAGTTAATTAATGAAAAAAGTGTATTAATCAAAAACAGTGTATTAATGACGTCCATTAATCCATCCTTTTTTAGGAAAAATAATTCATTAATATTGAAATTAACAAGCGGTCAACGAAAAATATCAATTAATGTGTGGTGTGTAATTGCCCATTATGAATCAATATTATTGTACTTTTTAAAAGATTAGCTTATGCCCTTTGAACGACGATCATGAATAAATGTATCCCTATTGCAAGATTAACTTTATTTCCTTATCTGATGTCTTCAGCATTGATCCACATCCTTGACGAAGTCTTGAGTCCGACCTGGTTCTGTAGTGACAGGATCAAATCAATCCACTTGCAGCAACGGAGGACGATAAGGACCAGTAAATGCAGAAAGCAGAATTAAGCACTCAAAGACAGCGCAACAAATCGCCAAGCAAAAGAAGGAAGAAAATGCAGGAAATAAAAGACAAGCAGTGGCCCTGTAATAATGTTACGTATTAGTAATAGTAATTTACGTTACGAGACCGGAAAGTAGTGTTTTGTAGGTAGAACCAAGTAGATTCCAGGGCGAGCCGCAGGCCAGTCCTGGAAGTTTGGAGAGACCTGCAAAACACTTTCCGGTCGTGTATCATACAATTTTTTTTTCGACACCCGTTTCCATACTTTCAAACTTGCGAATTCACTTTCGAAAACTCAAAAAAAATATGACATTAGTATCTATTATTTGACTTATCCAAACAATAAGACAAACATGTTTCCATAGTAACGAAGGCATCAGGGACCGGCAAAAGCTTTTACCGGTCCCTGATGCCCGTTTTCTGATCTTGACCGACAAAACATTACTTTCTGGCGAAAAAATTTGCCAGAAACTGCATATTTTCTGGTCGGTCGTAAAAAAACAATTTTGGAGCACAGTTATGTACCTACTTTAGTTAATTATCGATTCATTGTTCCATAGTCCCCAAATATGAGAAGCCCCACGACACAAGTTCAACACATGCTATTCGTCGCACAGCTAATCTCTCGAGGAGTTGTACCTTAAATATGACCACAATGGTAAGTCGATTTGCCAACTTGAGCCCTAAAATACTGCTGGTCTCATATCAAATCCGTTTCACCAAATCCAGAATCTTCAACTATACGAAGCGACTAACGATTATGAGAGCCGAGCAATCACTGGATTTATAAATCCCACAGCCAAAGCGGTAGAGGACGAACGTCGAAAAATCTCGATGAAGTTGTTTTCTTTTTTTATGTTATTTATACAGGAAGTGTTGTCATGACGAATAAACAAAACTAAATAATTATAAAAGTTACCAATATAATGTGCCTAAATGGATACTCTGGAAGTTAACACGCAACCGGCTCGAATCCAACGGTCATATTGCACCTAACTTTGGTAAGTACAACGAACGTCCAAGAGGTGGCAAGGCATACGAGAAATTACGCATTCATTCAATAAGAAAGACCATTAATTAATTCTTAAGAGTAAAATTCTAATTTATGACACTTTGACGGGTCCAAAGCCATGACTAATGCAGGCGTTCAACCTAACACACTAATTCCAAAATTCCCTAATCACATTAACTTCTCAAATGTCAAACTAAATTTCAACTTGCCTAACACATCACTCAGGTCCATTTGTATTTTCAGGAGGAGCCTACAAACCAGTAGACGTTACCAAGATACAGGTAGACACACCACAACGGACGTCAATTTAGCGCTGTAGTTACCAAATAAGGCAACCTATATTTCAGTAGCCGTTTGGCCGTAACAAGGTTTGAAGTTTTAAATGTTGGTGTCATCTCCTTTCTTGAACAAGAGATGACCTCTGCGGCAAGAACACGGCAAGAAAAGTAAAAAATGCACGAAACGATTAAAAGGGTTCAGCAAGCATGCATATTAAGCCATTTGTGTTCTCGGTGGTCTTATATAAGGCTATAAAAGGAGCAAAACAAGAAGTAGCACTAGGCGAAAAGGCATTAAATAGAAAAGATTAAGAAGAGAGTTAGAGAAAATCAATGTAAACTTCAACCAAAGTAAAACACACTACAGAACTAGAGAGGAAGTAAATAAACTTAAATAATTAATAGTAACACAGGGTGGAAGACTATACAAGGAATTAAAAGAAAGACTAGCAGCAGGAAGAGGTTCCAAAAGAAACCAAAATACAAATACAGGCAGACCTCTACGTTCGCGGGGGTTACGTTCCAAGACAATGCTGCGAATGTTATTTAGGTGTTCATGACATAAAGCGCATAAGTCTGCTTTATTTACTTACGGCCGTTCTTATGAAGGTCACTAACCTGACGTTAACTATAAATCGCTGTTAAAATAAACCAAAGCTCATCAAAACGTTGGCGCTTATGACATATTATTGATTAGTAAACAAATTGTTATGCGCTTTTGTTTATTTTAACAGCGAATTAAAGTTAACGTCAGATTAGTGGCCTTCATAAAACCGGCCGTTAGTGTGTGAAAGTTGAAACAGTTAACGTTGGCAATTCCATCCGCGAACAGCAAAGCAAATATCCGCGAACGGCAAAGAAAAGGGAGCACAAAGGGGCCCTGCGTAAAATCAAATCGGCGATCTGCAAAGCCACGAACGGCGAGGTCTGACTGTATATAAAAAGGTTGCTGACCCTATACTAATTTAAGGTTCGGAATCATGAATAGTTGCCGAAAATCAAAGGAAAAAATTAAGTAGTACAGAAATGAGATTCCTCAGAAAAGTAAAAGAAAAGGCCAAAAGAGAAATATGAAGTATAGAGCAGGCATGGAAATAAAACAAATGTATTGAAGAAGGTCAAATCATATGGTTTAGCAACATAAATCGCGTGAGTAGGAGAAAAATAACAGGAGAAGTATCTAATGCAAGAATAAATTCTAAGAATCTGTAAAGTGAACTGAAAATAGGATAAGACATCTGTGTACTTCTCAAAAATTGTAGGTACTGAGTTTAATTGCCGGTTTAAGCAAGATATCTAAAGGTTTTCTAGTATCATTAATCAGCTATAATGGTGAAGATTGTAATGTAGCATACCGTATGTATGATCCATTTAATTTAAATATTTATATCGAGATATCTAATGAATATCATGTTGTATAACAGTTGTATGTTTAACTGGTGAGGTAGTATGGGCAACCAGAGTGTTGTTCATGTTTTGTGAGTAACAAAATAACTTGAATTAAAAATCTACGAGAAAATAGTCGCGTTAAGGGTTAAATTCCCATTAATTGTGAAACATAATAATTGCTGATTTGATACGTAGTAGTAATAAAGCATTCTCTACGATCAAATTTGACTTCGTCACAAATATTATTGAAATATATAATTCAAGATTATTTGATTCCATTTAACGTGATATATTACTACGAAGCCAGCAAAACCAGTGAAAGTGAGTGTTGTGGTATGCTATAGCACAATCTATTTAAGTAATACAGTTTTCAAAGAGCTACAACGAGCTTTAGATTTGGTCGGGAACAACCAGGAGGTGTTTGCTGACTAGAATTTATTCAGTTAGGAGCTGAGGTAGAGCATTAAGGTACTACAAGACATAAACGTTCAGAAGGTTAGTGACCATTTCTTACAAAATAATAAGAAATTATAAAAGCAAGTTTGGTGGGGCAAACCGTTTAGCTATTGTAATTATATTTAAAAGTTAACTTTAGAAAATTAATCTTCTAAATTCAATAGCGATTTCAGTACACAACATCTTCGACAATTATATTTTGAAATTTGAACATTTTGGAATTAGGTTATATTTAGAATTTTCTTTAATCTTGTTTGGATACATTAACATTTGATTAAATCACCTTTTGACAAGCTGTATTCTATTTTATAATGTCAGATCAAACTTCAATGTGCTACGAACAAACTGGACATACAAATTTACTTTATAAAGTGCCTGCAAGGCAAATATTTATTATAATGTAAAAGGAATTCAATCTTTAGTTTCAATAGAGGAAGTTGTTAGTTGAAGATTAACCCATTCAGCTGGGAATTAGGAGTCCCATTGCTTATAAAACTGGCTAGTCGTGGCTTAAACAATAATAATTACATGACATAATTTCAAATGTCAAATTGATTTAGGAGTTACGTCAATTCCTACTTCTCATATTAAGAAGTAAGGTAAGTACACAAGTGAACTGTACTTGATGGTATTTTTTTTGATAATTAGTAAAAGACTATATTTAATTTGAGAATACAAAGTGTAGCTTAGATATATTTTAATTGTCAACTCAAGTAGGGTTCAAAAGGGGGTGTTATTACATTTTGGCTCACAACGTGTAGCTTGACATTAATACAAATAACACCGCGAGAAGGAGTGTTAATTCAACTTGGCGTCTCAAATGGGGCTTAGTTATATTTTAAGAATGAGAATAGAAAAGCTTTTTTAATGACATGTGACAGAAATTACGATTTTCAGATCTCCCCGTTAACTTCGTTTGAATAAGAGATCAATAGATAATATGAATTGTTATTTTTTCGAATATTTGCTTAGCTTTTTGGCAGTTTTGAAATAATAAATGTTATTGCTATGATTATTTCCTTCACATTCATAATAATTCGTAATAACCATGATCTCTATCAGTTTAATGTCGACAAAAACTCAAACGTCAAAATTTAACCGTGGCTAAAAATGTGCCAAAATTTAATCGCTTGTGAATAATTTTAACATGACTATTAAAGGTGCTTCACCAACTGAATTTTATCTATGTATTCATAAAATAATCACACCGAACATCCTGCGTGTATGTAAACTAACCTGAATACAATTTGACGATTTTTTGTCAAAATGTTTTGCTCTGAAGAAATATATTGTAATAGTTCACTGCCCATAGAAATTCTGATTGCCTAATTAACTACATGAATAAGGATCAACATGAGCACAGAATTAAATATTGTATCTATTGCAAAATAATCAATACTTTACGTAAATAAGTGCACTTGATGTGAGCATCAGTAACAAATAATTTGAGGAATAAAAGTTAGCATGAAATAAAGCAGGTTACAGAAGGGTTACATTCAGAGTTTCAGATATGATAAATGTTCGGAAGGGCTAATTCAATTTAATTTGTAACTGACTGATTAAAGCTTATTATTTTCAGACATAATGTGAATTAAATGACCGTTATGTATTAAAAGTGTAAGCCAGCAAACGGCAAATTAGCTGAAAGGTAAACGAAACAGTACTAGCAAAAAATTATTGCAAAGAGCAATGAACAATGGAAGGCAACCGATCCGAAGGCAATTAGTGAGATGCGAAAGGAACTCCAAGTGTATCAGTACATTATCAAAAAAAAATGATTTAACAGGCAGAGCAAAGTTTAGTGTAACTACATTAATCCAAGAAAAAGACAATTTTAGTAGTTAGGCAAAGACATGACATCAAAACTGTAGTCCGTACGGTTGAACATGATATAAATCCTAATTTATTTTATAAAAATTGAAAATCTAGCTGGTAAGTGACATGATAGTCTTTTGTTAAAAAGTAACTAAACAAGCCTGTAAAATTTGTGTTAGGGCCAGATTGAGCTCCTCAGTTTATTACATAAAATTATAAATAAAAAGTCTTTAGTTATACCAATTGCGTGTAAAGTTTGTAACCAGTGTACAGGGCATTTGTGGGTATAAGTTGTCAAGTGTTAAGAGATCCAAGTGAAGCAGATGAGCCAGCAGTAGGATTTGTCCAAGTACGAGTAACTTCGGGGGCCCATTTCCTTAGGCAAGCTTCATCGCCCAGCAAAAATAGTATCCGCTGCGTGTAGAGAGGACCTTCAGCAGCCCGTACGTGTAGGAACTTCAACTAATAAGCTATTCCCAAGTGCACAAATCCCGTGGCGTCATTGAAAAGTGTATCCAGCGTCCGATTAAGGTAGGATTCCACAGGAAGCTTTTGCTTCGGCCCCAAAATTCGCGGGGTTCGTCAAGTTGATACTGTCTACGAGGTGTAGCACTAGGTACCAGTTGTCCATGCCCGTCCAGCTTCAAGAAATTTAGTTAGCGTCCTTTGAAAATGCAAGATGACGCAGCATTTTTCAGTTTTTGCCCGATGTAGAACAAAAAACGATTGCACGTGGGTTTCGACGTCAAGCTAGAAACAAAACTAGCTTAGCAGTTGCTACGCAACAGTATTAATATTTGCCTGACGCTTTCTTGCCATTTTGGTGTTTTAAAATTCAATTTAACGCTGTTTTCACACTGGCAGATCATCGCCTTTACTGAGTCAATATTTCAAAGTTTTTCTTAATTTTATGAACCTACACCCTGAACCAAGTTTGTCTCATGTTCTACGAAGGTAAGCCCGAATTTATTGTGGATAGATGCAATAAGAAAAGGGCAATAAACCATTTATTTGTCGTAATTATTATCACACTCTTTTAATTTGCTCTGAGTTTTACAGGCAGGTTCGTAATTGAATATAATACAATCGATAAAGTGTAGTATCCCTTACCATTAATTATTTTATATTTAAAAACCCTATTATTATATTTAATAGGCGGCCTATTACAGTATCTCGTAAATTTTCCGCCCCAAAATCACTCCTGCTACGTACTGGGGAATTCTTGTTGAGCGGTAAATTTACTTGACAAATATATTAGCAAATATTCCGATACAAAACGTCAAAATGTAGTAGGCTATTTTAATGCACTTGGGATAGTACTGTTGAATAATTACTTTCTTATTATAAGCTAAACTTGTAATAAATTTAAAGAAGTAACTGTTTATAGTTTGAAAAAGTTCGTATAGCACTTAAGGTAACGACAGAAAGAACAATACAAACATTCTATGCATTTACAAGGATCCACCCGAAAGTGAAATTGTTGCTATTTCCTGCAATAAACGTAAGTGAAATTATGATTGATTAGATATTGCAGCAGATGGCGGTTAGTGAACAAAGGCACTTTTACCGGCTGCAACCGTTTCACGTTACCAGAATAGGTAAGACTTCCTCGATTCCTGGAAAAATTGAACAAGAAATTGCAAACAATAAAAGTTGCGTGGAAGAACATAAATGAACAAATAGTTCATGCTGTTCATGATGCTTAAGCATGACGAACCTATGTGAAAAAACAAACGAAAAGGGTTTCGAAAAATTACTGGCAATGCCAACTTTGCCGTGGATTTTCAGCGTAGCGCGTTACAGTTGATAAACTCACGTTTGCAACAAATTAATTCAATGGCGTAAAAACTAGCCGCCGCAGAGTTAAAATTGCCAAGTTTTTCGAAATTTGCTAATTTCCTAAGCCAGGAAGGTGCGTTTCAAAATCGTTCCGATTTCTAGAACGTTCCATTAGTTGTTAATTGCATATATAAAATAATGATCGATTACTAAATCTCCCAAATTTACTACAGGAAAATTTATTTGTTGCACGAAATGCATCTAAGTAGCCGATTTAAGATAATTATAGAGTGCCATCTAGAAAAACGTTAAAATGATGTAGTCCTAATCACTGGTAATGAAATGAAGCGATAATTAAAAGTCCATTCTAATTGATGGCAGCCGAAGGAATTTATTCAGGGACGTTTGATTTCCGTCTGTATTTTATATCATTTAAAAGCCAACAACAACTGCGCATTGTTGTTAACTACACATAATTGTCTAGAAGCTAAACTCCTTTACGAAATCTTGAATATATGATTGCAATCAGTGACGTGAGGCTTAATACTGGAAGGTTTACGTTTAATCCAGAACAGTGTAAATCTATTGGGGATAAAAGTGACCTTTTACAATATTACAGAAGCTTTAATAAAATGTCTATTGTCATTAATTTTTTTACTTTTAAGAATTGCAGTTTTGGAAAAGTGATTACACTACAACCTCAGATCAAAAACAGTGAAGTATAAGTTTAGCTTTCTGTGAAAATGTATGTTCCAATTCTATTATTTTCCTTCTGTATTTACATATTTTCGTACTATTGCAATAATAGGGATCTATGGGTCTCTGTAAACTATTAATCTTCTCAAGAAGAAAGTTTTTCTACATCTTCAGTTTTATAATAGTATATTACTAGCAACCAGTGAGACAAATGTCTCATTTAAAAAAAAAACAAAAAAGACCGTTTTGCAAATAGAACGCGTATTCACCACACGTACGTATATGACGTCATTGTTGGTAGCAAACTACCAGTCGCATTCGCCTTGATAAAATTTTCCTAGAATCTAACCTAAAAAGTTAGGATTAGGATAATTAAGATAATAATTAGTGTTAGAGACTGAAATTCGGTTCCTGACCTGACATGACCATTCCAAACATATAACTTTAATAACTTTTTTCTCTATATCTTACGGTTTGGCTGCTGAAACAGCGTCCCGGACAAGTCTATTTTATATATATATAGACTAGCAGTCCAGTGAGACAAATGTCTCATTTAATAAAACAAAAAAGGCCGTTTTGCAAATAGAACGCGTATTCACCACACGTACGCATATGACGTCATTGTTGGTAGCAAACTACCAGTCGCATTCGCCTTGATAAAATTTGCCTAGAATCTAACCTAAAAAGTTAGGATTAGGATAATTAAGATAATAATTAGTGTTAGAGACTGAAATTCGGTTCCTGACCTGACATGACCATTCCAAACATATAACTTTAATAACTTTTTTCTCTATATCTTACGGTTTGGCTGCTGAAACAGCGTCCCGGACAAGTCTATTTTATATATATATATATAGACTAGCAGTCCAGTGAGACAAATGTCTCATTTAATAAAACAAAAAAGGCCGTTTTGCAAATAGAACGCGTATTCACCACACGTACGTATATGACGTCATTGTTGGTAGCAAACTACCAGTCGCATTCGCCTTGATAAAATTTGCCTAGAATCTAACCTAAAAAGTTAGGATTAGGATAATTAAGATAATAATTAGTGTTAGAGACTGAAATTCGGTTCCTGACCTGACATGACCATTCCAAACATATAACTTTAATAACTTTTTTCTCTATATCTTACGGTTTGGCTGCTGAAACAGCGTCCCGGACAAGTCTATTTTATATATATATAGACTAGCAGTCCAGTGAGACAAATGTCTCATTTAATAAAACAAAAAAGACCGTTTTGCAAATAGAACGCGTATTCACCACACGTACGTATATGACGTCATTGTTGGTAGCAAACTACCAGTCGCATTCGCCTTGATAAAATTTGCCTAGAATCTAACCTAAAAAGTTAGGATTAGGATAATTAAGATAATAATTAGTGTTAGAGACTGAAATTCGGTTCCTGACCTGACATGACCATTCCAAACATATAACTTTCATAACTTTTTTCTCTATCTCTTACGGTTTGGCTGCTGAAACAGCGTCCCGGACAGACAAGTCTATTAGATAAAGGATGATACGAGTTTTATAAGAAGCATTTTGTAGCAAGCACGGATTTAGGGTACGACGAGTGAAGCGAGGAGTGCCCGCCCTAAAGGAGTAAGTGCTACAAAATGCCTTATAAACGAGGTATCATACAGTATTTTATCTACTTTGCCACTTTTTTAAGCAAAAAAAATGATTTTTTTTTGTATTTTTACTTTCTTTTACAATAAAGGAAGTATTGGATTCACCCCAAAAATTCGAAATTGAGTTTTCAACAGATCTTCACGTTTTAGAGTCCCCTGATCCCAAAAAACATATTTTTTTTCATTGGTCTGTCTGTCTGTGTGTGTGTCTGTGTGTCTGTCTGTCTGCTGTGTGTGTGTCTGTGTGTCTGTCTGTGAACAGAATATCTCAAAAACGGAAAGAGGTATGGCGTTGAAACTTTATATATAAGTTTTGTGTACTATGTAGATGCGACAGCAAGCTTTTGAAGAAAATCCCATAACCGGAAGTAGGTGTTTACTCTTGTGAATTTTCAGTTTTTTTTTGATTTTTTCAAAAACGGCTCTAACGATTTTTTTTAAACTTTACATTTTTATTACATTTTTAATGTGTATTGATGTGAGATAGGTGATTTTCCAGTTAAATACTTCTAAAATGGGTTTCATTTGTTTTTTTTCTATTTTTTTTATTAACTCCTATTTTAAATAGAACACCCGGTACATTATTACATTTTTGAATTCAAATTAAAATTCTAGAGAAAATTTGTCTCTTGAACTAACACTCTATTTTGTACCGTTTTTGTAAAATTTGTAATTTTTGAAAATTTTTGAAATGCTTAAAAATTAAAAATCAAATTTTTGGCTAATTATAAGATCACTGTAAAAGGAAGTTTAGTGCGTGTATCACACCAGATTTTTATTATAGCATCGCTTTGTGTCTATTACGATACGCAAACGGGTATCGTAATAGCCTCAGTACGAACGCAAAGTAGGTAAAGAACCTTACAGAACTAAAGTTATAAACTGAGTAAGTACGTCTAACATTATTAAGAAAAAGGTTTAATGGAACAGGCTGTAGGTCTGTCTACTAACAATTGCAGCTGGTTAGTCTCATTGAAATATGTAACAGTTTCGCCTCATACATTCCTAAACGTCACATCAGCAACCTTCTTAGACTGAGATGGTTAGTGTTGGAATCTTAATGTAACTTTACGACTCATTTGATCTTATACATTTATTTTTGCCCTTGCATATATCACAAATTAGCTTGAAGGTAGAAAATTCTTAGCAACTTAAACCTTCCAAATACAAGCAGCGATTTTAATTAAAAACATATTTGAAAGTAAGACTATCGAGCTTGTAAACCTCTAAATTCAAGTAGTAATTGAATCTAATTAAATAAAATCAAATTCTTATTCAAAAACTTAACACTATACAAAACAAGGAAAAGTATGTGTACAAGTGCTACTTTTGCCAAGTTTTAGTATTTTGAGACTTGACGAATATCTCATTTAGGAATAACCACTTTCTACATTGACAAATCTTTGAGCAATGCAAGATGATTTGTTTGCGAATATAGTAATTAATTAATTCTGTTAGGGGAAAGATGGATTTACGACCCCTCAACAACCCAAAATTGTCAACTCAGTGGAGGGCGGGCTTTTGGCTGCAAGAAATGCTTGCTCGATGAGGTTAAACCAAGTTGTGTATTTTAAAGGTATCTAAACAAAATCAGGTAAATATTAGGCGCCACCTATTGCGTTAGCCTAGATATGACGTGCAACGAAGCGGTGCCCTTCAGCTATTAAAAGAACGCAAATACGTTTACTGCAGGTCGCAGCTGCTGTCTCTATCTGTGCCGTGGCGTCACATTGCGCTACACAAATAAGTTTCTCGGCATGTGTTTCTTCGTGATGTATGGTTATGACAGGCTCGCAATAGACAAAAAATGCAATAAGCGCTTCAAGCACTTCCAGCTTCCAGGTAACAATTCACAATATGCATTTCTTAATTAACGTAAATAATATTACTTAGCGTTCGAATTATCTAATTTTGCGGCGCGTGACAGGTGGTGGGATGCAGTGCAGCAAGAACTAAAATCCATGAATATCACAAATTGGAGAACTAAGGCGGAAAATCGATCACAATAAACAGGATAGTTGAAGAGGTTAATATCCACAAAGGGCTGTATCGCCGAAGAAGTAAGTAAATGTTCTGATATTTTAAGTTTCTAAAACAATCGTAGCGGGTTTATCTTCTGCCAACTCTGGCTTCGCGCTAAGAGGGGCTACGTATGCTTTGGGGTGAGCTACTTAAACTATTATAGAGAAGGGTCCTAAAGCTTGTAAATAACAGGCCTGTCGTAAAGACTAGTCAGACACAAAAATAATGTTATCGTAAAAGGGTGTTATCCCAAAATCGCTTTAATACCGAATAAGCTTTGCTACCTCAACGTATTGCCCATAACTGGGACTGTTTTGATGAACCCTAGATTTTACTCAGCGAATTCTTGACTAATCTCTAGCCAATTCCCAACCGAATCCGTTTATGTGGCGTTGGTGGATAGCTTTTCAGCAGACATCCTGCTGTTCTTCCCCGAGCAAGCAGTCACCGTCGGACGCTTTCGCAAAGGGCCATTCGTCACGTCTAGGTGCTTGGCATAAACCAGGTACGGATTAGAATTGTATTTATTTCGCATGTTACAGCAGTGCATAATGCATGCTTCTGCATAATGGGTTGCCTACAAGTTGTTACATGATAAAAAAAATCAGCTTGTATAGTATTCCATTTGATTTCAAAATACTATTTTGGACATTATGACTATTAACTTCTAAGTTAAACGTAAATATTCATTGTGTATGTGTTAACACGCAGACTACAAGATAGGTTTTACAATTATACGAAAAGATACATCAATTCTTGCCCAATGACGTCTAAGTAGTTAAATTAAGGAGCTCCTTCCGGAATGTCAATTCGTTGAATGTTAATGCGGCGCTAGCTAGTATAATAAAAATTTTTAAGTTGTTTACAGTGACGTCACTTAGGGTGCCAATAATTTTAAAATTCTATGTAGACGATTGCTTTTGCCACTGTATTTGTTGTGTCTTTATAATACTGACATGGACAATTTTACCAATGTGCTTCCTTTATTAATTCTGTAAAGCAACTTGCAGTAGGTATTCAAAAATCAAAAGGAAGCAACAGCCAGTATTGACATATATTTTAGGTAGTTTTGCGGTAAATTTCTTATCTGCAGGATTTGTTGATGCACCACCCCTCCCGGCAAGGATTGTTGATCTTTCTTTCGTGGTCTAACTGGTCAACAGTTGTCTATTATCGAATACAGACAAGTGGGGTCCTGGTGTGTAATTAACATCCCCCAATATACTCGTATTTTCAACTAGTGCATACCTAATACTTGATTTGTGTTGTAGAACCGCCCCTTTGTTCGATTGTCTTCGAGCTGGATCAACTTAGTATTAGAGGATTGCTTGAGATTCTTGCTCGTTAATTAAGAAAATTTTAATCTCGCAATTATCATGTAACAAATTATTCTTTTTTTATATATCGTTTTGCTCTGTAGCAAGAAGTTATGTTGAATTTGCACACAAGTTAAATCGCACTAATCCTTTGAGATGCGTTGGATGTTTATGAACAAAGTAATATTTTTTTGCTTTACATTTACTTTTTAGTATTCGCAGCTACTTTTTAAATAAAACACTCGCTGTTCACTTTTTTTTACACTAATTTATATGTGAATATGTGGTTAAAATTAATTAACAACAACTTTATTTATCCACTTCCTGACATATTCACTATTCACATCTGTTAACCCGATCCCATTTCAATTTCTTCCATAACGTTTTTCCTCCAAAGATTAAATTCTTAGAAGAGGGTGTTTAAAAAATAATCTTGCTGCATAGGCAATGAAAACGTCATAGGAGCCATATAGTTTTAGCAGCAGTGGTAGATTTTCATTTATACACTTCCCACATTTATCTTCAAACATTTCCGCACTTTCACTGTTCATTACCGCTTATACAATAGCAATTCTCTTTTTCAATTATTCTTCTAGCATCCTTGGTAAGCTTTAAAGATTTCGTAATTAAATTTTTTGCAAATTCTTGCGCTTTTTGCAAAATTATTTGACCGGAAACTAGCAAATTGCACCCGTGGGGATTACGAAACCATTCTAGTTGCTTCTCCAATTCTTCCAGTCATTTTTTAGGGTAAGTTTTGCTTTGTTTTGCACTGATGCACTGATGATGGAATACTGGTTTGCCAAATTCGACTGTAAATATAAACATTATGTATTTATAGAATTCTGTAAGCATCTATAAATGGATTTTAGTATATATCTTACTCGTTTATTTAATAATGGGGATGTGTAGTTGATGCAATTTATTTTTCTTTCAAATTATGATTTAGGTGCCCTAAATATGCCATTTTTGTATTGAGAAATGTGTTTTTATATATTTCAGTTGTAGTTTATTTTGCATAATCATGAAATTAATATTGTAGTTAATACGGTGGTTATAAATGAGTTCAACAAAACAGAGCTGAATTTGGCCATCGCTTCATAAGCTTATTTTCCGCTTCAGACAAGTCTTCATTACCGTGCATGTCTATGCACACACTTATCCTTTTGTTTGAACAATGTGGAAAATTCTTGGGAACCAAAGTTAATTCTACCTATAAACACACACACAGCCATCATTAACTTTTTGCTTATTAAGGAAGGTCAAGCCGCCTGACTACCTAAATAAAAAAAAAGATTAGTGCTGTACAATTAAATTCCTGTTCGTGCCTGGCGTAAAGGTCGTTCACTAATTAGCGCTAATATAAATTTAAAACATCCACACTTTAACACACGCCAAACACGTACATTATCACAGCTAAAAGTTTGGACCGCTTACGGAACTGTTTTCCCAAAGCCAAGTGGGTTAAAGACCATAAAAATCAGTCGTTCTTCCATGTCGTTCACGCTGCTTAGCTAATTCCTTGACTTCGACCACAGCCTGATAATGAAAACAACAAATCGATCGCAGTTTCCGAGCCTTTCTAAAAGCTAGGTCTCTCGTCGATCGCATCCGAAACGGACCAAATTCCGGTACAAGTTAGTAGTAGTACGTTACCGTTTCCAGTTTTGCCCCGATAACCTACGACCGCTGCGTGGGGGATGTAGGTCAGCAGCGTCTCCGCAGAACTCCTACGCTTGATGAGAGATTGACGATTCAAACACGCCAGGTGCGTCGCCTTGAACGGGGAAGTGGGGTTGAACTTCCCCAATCTTCACATACTTGTGGCCCACCATAATTTATCAAACCAATTTTGCTAGTTGTTTTGGGACATTTATGTGTATGGGATTTATCAGCTACATACTACTTGAAAAAAATCGTACTTATATCCTTTCGGTACTTGCGGAGAAGCGATTTTTAGATATTTATTTGCTACTTTGTCATAACAGAGATTCAAAAGACTCCCGAAGAAGATACAAGAATACATAGTAAACGTGTTGGGGAATAGTGAGTTAATGAGTCTTAAGAACAAGCAACGAGACTCAATCTGAATTTATAAACTTATCTCCAAATCTTGAAGTGATAAATAAATTCTTCTCAATTAACCAGTAAAACGTTCCTATTTATTATACAGTGCTTTTGTAAAGTAGTGGATAAATTCGTGTACAATTCAAGGAATAACTTTTGGAAAAAATGCTGGAACCCGTCGATTTTTATTTTTATCTGCGCATTTATTCAAATAAAATCTATACATGCAGGGTAGGAAGTATGACGTCATCGATATTTTTTTAATTTAATTGACAACCCCTTTTTTATTACCGAATTTGAGAGAAAGCATTTTTTTACTTACGCTTAGCTGATTTTTCCGTATAGGTCACATGACCAAAAATTAAGAAAAAATATTAAAATGGCAAAATACTAAATATTTGCAATGATAACTTCAAAAACAACTAAATTAAATGTTCAAATGTGCACCCTTGTCTACCTGACAGTAGCCAAGACCATCGACATGTTTTTATTGATGGCTGTCATTGATGAAAACGTAAGTTCATACTTCCTAAAATTAAATTCATTATTTAGCAATTATACTTTTTTCTTAATTTTCGGTCATGTAACCCTATACGCAAAAAATAGCTTAGCGTAATTAAAAAAATGCGTTCTTTCACATTCCTTAATGAAAAAAGAGAGTTGCCATTAAAAAAAACATCGATGACGCCATACCTCCTACGCGTATCACCCTGTATGTATACATTTTATTTGAAAAATAAAAATTAAAATGGACTGGTCCCAGCCTTTATTCCAAAAGTTATTCCTTGGATGTTTAACGAACTTATCCACTACTTTACGAAAGCACTGTGTATTGTTCAGGAGATACCTTTCATTTCAAGTATTTAAAGGATGAATTCTTGAAAATACTTTTAAATAAAGATCCTATTCTGCCAACATTAAGATAAATTAAAAACAGAAAGCATATGGTTTTGCTACTAATATTGTGAAATTTCTTGTGGCTACAATTTGTAACGGAGAAGAAGAAATGCCTGTTTCAGGAAAAAAATAATAAGAAGAGGAATTGATAAATATTACTTTCCGCTTTTGATATAGATCAGGCAGATTTGAGTATGAACAAATTTATAGCGATTTTTTAAATTCAATTTACTAATACAGTTTAAGTAAAACGAAGATTAGAAAATGTTCTAGCACATTTAAAACACATCTAGCTATTTTACTATTTAAATGTCTGTATGCAACTTTTGTGAATAAATAAATATATTTGCTGCAGCATGGGAAAGTTAAGGGTGCTCCAAAATGTTTTTAATTTCTCTTCTGGGGTGGTATATTATCCCAAATTGATCATTTGTTCTTTAATAACCAATTGCCTGTTTTGTCTAATAGTTGAGATATTACACAAATTCACTATTATTAAAAAGAATTGATCTTGTACAATAATTTCAATGAAATTGTTAGTGGCCCTAAAAGGACCATTTGTTAAACTTGTTTAAGCAGGTGCTCAAAATTTCCTTCACCTGTCTAGATGCACAATTGAACCCTCCTGACCATGGAATACTCATATGGTGCAATGTTGTTTCGAATAATTTCAATAGTGACGAAAAACCTTTGTTGAAGATACTACATGTTGTAGATTTCTTCTTGATGCACTATAGTCCAGAGAAATTAGACAAAATAAAAGCAAAAATTCGGAAAAATTCCCGGAAAGCTGGATTTTTGTATGAGCCTTGATATCGTGGTTCTAAAGAAAATGTCAAGAGTCCCCATCGATCCGAGTGCCGCTAAAAATTTTACGCGGGGTCAACGGTCACCAAAAACGGTGTTTCTTGAATATCTCGTTAACTGTCACTTTTACAGAAAAAATATTAATTATCAAATTTGTAGCATATGAAATTTCTTACAAAAGAGATATAATTATCTTTATTCGTAAAAGTACAGTTTTGGAAATAATTTGATTTACAGAATTGAAACGTTTATATTGCTCATGAAACGTGTATTCTTTTCCTCACCACCTTCGAGGTAGAGTACAAGATCCGTTTATTTTTCATATGGTGTCCCCAGTAGGCCTAATCCACGTTTATTTTTGTTTGAAAACTGTTTATTTTTAAAAAAATTATTATGAACTTATTCATTAATAAATTTTGGATTTAAAACAGGAGTTATTATTCTCAATAATTAATATTCATCTTTAGACTCTATTTCAATCTGTATGCTTTCCTCTTGATAATCTTCTTCTTCTTCTTGTTTAAGCAAGACTGACCTTGGCAATTACCACAAACTGGTAAACAATATAAACCAACCTTTCTGCAGCAGCAGTTTAAGCTACAGCCCTTGATACAATTACAAAAAATAGTATTCAGCAGAATATCTAGAGCAGGTGGAAGCACAGTTTGAATTGGCTCCAAAATGTTATCCCTCAACGTCCATCCCAAGTCGTCAGGAGTAAGCTCATTAACTAGCCATATTTGAACCTGGTAATAGACCCGATATAAATGTTGCCGTGCAGCACCAGGTGTTGGCGGAAGAATAGATAATTGAACAGGTTTTTTGAGTTGGATAGATTTTACAAAAGTTGAATATCTGTGAGTATCAATAGATACTTATTTTACTGGGGCCTTATACATAGCCAGGAGAAAACGAATTCCATTGTTGAACATCACGTCTGGAGAACATTCTGTATTAGTAAACATGTCCGTGTAATTTATTAATTCCTTATTTTTTTCAAATACTTTGAAGACATTCATTTAACCTTTCTTAAAAATCGCTGAAGTAGTGTCGCAACCTGTCATTGATGGTAATAATAAAATATGATCTTGACACTTTGGATATGACTTCAAACTTTGTGAAAAATACATTGTCGTTTCTATTTTTGCTTTTCCAAGTTTCATAAAATAAATGATTTTACAAGTCTACGTCTTCACCTACAACAATACTTGTTCTTCTATCGCATTCTTCGATTACTGTTTCAATGATGAGAACATCAGCATCATTTTGAATTTGTTTTACATTGACATTAGCAGCTTCAAATTTTTCGCATAACATAGAAATGAATCCATGCTTCTTGTTTGCATTCCTAAGGAATTTTTCTTGACTCGTTGAAACAATCATGGATCCATCAAAGAGAATATCAGAGAATGAAGAAACTTTTGCACATCGCCGACGTTGCTCTGCAGCTTTAATATTTTTTTTATTGTCACTATAAACATCCAATATAATTATTACATTATGACCATAATGTCTATGTAAATAATGGACAAAATCGTTTAAAGAACAAGTTCATAATATATTTTTTAAAATAAACATTTTTCAAATAAAACTATACGTGGAGGTTTACTGGGGACACCACATGAAAAAAAACTAACCTTGTACTCTACCTCAAAGATGGCGTGGTAAAGTGTGCACGTTTAAGGTCACTATATCAATAAGGTACCGCCATTAGTGATTTTTTATATCTATCCTTGTCGCACAATTTTCTCCAACTGGGGATAAAAACACAATCGAAAGATCACGGCCTGCT